>PVHP010004016.1:0-74119 GCA_004024765.1 Zapus hudsonius | reverse complement strand
GGGGATTCTAGGCAGGTGCTCTACCACTGAGCCACACCCCAGCCCCTCACTGGGGATTCTAGGCAGGAGCTCTACCACTGAGCCACACCCCAGCCCCTCACTGGGGGATTCCAGGCAGATGTTCTACTAACCATGGAGGGTCTCTCTTGCTTTCACAATTTCACATAAAGTTCATAATTTCATAATATTGAGGTAAGATGGAAGCCAAAAGGGTCCAGTGTTTTGTGACAGTTCATGTGAAATCCAAAAATAGGTTCCAATAGACTGGGTTGTGTCTTAGTTTTAGAAGGCTTTGCTAAAACCTTCTAGTGTGGGGCTCAGATAAGGGCCAAGAGCCTCCTTACAATCTCCAAGTGAGGAGCTAGAGGCACGCTCTCTGATAGATTGTCTAGTATAAAACCCACAAGAAAAAAATAAAAAAAAGAATGGCCGTATGCAGATTGAACCAGGACAGTGAATCCTTGCTAGAATGAGCACTGGGCAGACTGGAAATGTGCTATAACATGATTTTTCTTTTTTTTTGAGGTAGCTTCTCTTGTAACCCAGGCTAGCCTCAAACTTATTTTTAAAAATATTTTATTGATTTATTAGAGAGAGAGAGAGAGAGAGAGAGAGAGAGAGAGAGAGAGAGAGAGGCAGGCAGACAAGAGAGAGAAAGAATATGGGCGCACCAGGGCCTCCAAGCCACTGCAAATGAACTCCAGACACATACACCCTCTTGTGCATCTGGCTGTATATGGGCACTGGGGAATCGAACTCTGGTCCTTCTGCATTGCAGGCAAATGCCTTAATCGCTAAGCCATCTCTTCAGCCCTCAAACTTATTATATAGCTGAGGATGATCTTGAATTGCTCATCTTCCTGCCCCCACCTCCAGAGTCCTGGGATTATTACCAGCCCTGTGCCACTGTGCCCCACTTATAACTTGATAGTGAACACAGAAGTGTGAGGTTAAGCTGTATGGTTAGAATTTATTTATTGCTATATCTCAATTGTAAAATCTAAATAAAATGTTTTCAAATTTTCCAAATTCTCTAAAGGGCTTCAGAAAGCAGTGTGTTGCAGCACGTGTGTGCTCTGGTTTGGGTTAGTTGGTACAGAAGGTATGCTGAGTCCCTCTGACTCAGTCTCTGTCTCCTCCCCCATCCTGCACAAAGCCACCATCTGAATGTCTAGGTTATCAGAGGGACCCAGCAAAGGCTGCCGCCCCAGTCCCGTGATGTGGCCCACTTTCCACCTGATTCTGGGTGACCTTGGGGACATGGGTGTGTTCTTGAGAAAGGGGAGGAGGAAGGGGCGGGGTCAGGCAATAGCACAACGGTAGAGCTGGGTGCCCAAGCTTGCGTGTCTTCTGTTCCTAAGAACAAAAGACAAAAGTGACCGGATGGAGATGCTGGCTTGAGGCCCTGTGGGAGACTCGGTGGACAGTGAGAAACAAGGTAATGCAATGTAGGGTGCTCTTTGGGTCTGGCCCTCTCTTTCTGTTTTCATGTGGAGGGCAGCACTGAGCTCTTCCTTCCCCATCCCATACTCTCTGATAGTGTTAACACATGCTCTATAATTTTGTCCTAGTGCAGGGAGTGAGGGTGTTGTAAGTGAAGATTTCTGGGTCTCAGGAGATCACACTCATCAGAACCCCTGAAGAATAATAACTAAGATATTAACTGTTCCCAGGACAACATAGTGAGCTGTGGATACAGAGCTCTTGCCTAGAATCCCCCAGTGAGGGGCTGGGGACATGGCTCAGTGGTAGAGCTCCTGCCTAGAATCCCCCAGTGAGGGACTGAGGTATGGCTCAGTGGTAGAGCTTCTGCCTAGAATCCCCAGTGAGGGGCTGGGGTGTGGCTCAGTGATAGAGCTCCTGCCTAGAATCCCCCAGTGAGGGGCTGGGGTATGGCTCAGTGGTAGAGCTCCTGCCTAAAATCCCCTAGTGAGGGGCTGGGGACATGGCTCAGTGATAGAGCTCCTGCCTAAAATCCCCTAGTGAGGGGCTGGAGTGTGGCTCAGCGGTAGAGCTCCTGCCTAGAATCCACAGAGCCTGGGATCAAGCCTCTGCATGGCCAAGAAAAGGGGAGATGGGAAGATCTCTCATTGGATAAAACTCAGGGAGTTCAGATCCCCAGACTCCATGTCAAAGACAGAAGCTGTGGTGGGCATCTGCAATCCCAGAGCATCTTTATTCAGAAGGGAGGTGGAGACAGAATTTTCCAGAAGCCCACGAAGGAACAGTAGACAACAATGAGAGGCCTTGCCTTAAAAGTGGAGGAAAAGGACAGACCTGAAAGTTGTTCTCTGACCTTAACGTGTGCTATGGCACACATGTGCCCACATCCACACACATGAACATACGCAGAATACAGAAATAAAAATTTTTAATTTTAACTAAAATAATATTTATTTGCAAGCAGAAAGAGACAGAGGGGGGAGAGCAAGAGGGAGAGGGGAGAGAGAGAGAGAGAGAGAGAGAGAGAGAGAGAGAGAGAGAATGGGCATGCCAGGGCCTCCAACCACTGCAAAGGAACTCCAGATGCATGCACCACTTTGTCTATCTGGCTTTGCAAGAGTACAGGGGAAGCAAACCTGGGTCATTCGGTTTTGCAGGCAAGTGCCCTAACAATCGAGCCATCTTTGCAGCCCTAAAATTTCTTTCTTAAAAAGGTAGAATTTAAAAAACAAAAAGGTAGAAGGCAGGGCATGTTGATGCACACCTTTAGTCCCAGCATTTGGGAGGCAGTGGTAGGAGGATCACTGTTAGTTCAAGGCCTGCCTGGACTACAGGGTGAGTTCCAGTTCCAGATCAGCCTGGGCTAGATTGAACCCTTACCTGGAAAAACAAAACAAAACAAACAAACAAAACCACCACCACCCAGGGGTAGACTCATATCTCCACATGGTTGGCTGTTGTGTGGTGCTGGGGATTGAACCCAGGGCCTCAGGCAAGCTAGGCAAGTGCTCTACTGCTGAGCTCATCTTAGCCCCTTGAATGACTTTTTTTCATTCAAGCCCTCAGTTGGGGAAACTGAGGCCCAAGGTCATAGTGAATTAAAGATTGTCTTTCCCCACCCGCCCAAGCTTCCAGCAGTCATAGGGTTGGGGGTGGTGGGTGATTGGGTGGGGTAGGGAGTCAGCTTGAAACACGTGGCCACCTTTGTTGCAGCTGGCAGCCTGCATGGCTTGGCAGATGAAGGTGCCCGAGCTACAGGACCAACTGCAGTGTCCCATCTGCCTGGAAGTGTTTAAGGAGCCCGTGATGCTGCAGTGCGGCCACTCCTACTGCAAGAACTGCCTGGTGTCCTTGTCCTGTCACCTGGACCCGGAGCTACGCTGCCCCGTGTGTCGTCAGTGGGTGGACAGTAGCAGCTCCCCTCCCAATGTCTCCCTGGCCAGAGTGATCGATGCCCTCCGGCTCCCCGGGGACACGGAACCCACGGTCTGCGTGCACCACAGAAACCCTCTCAGCCTCTTCTGTGAGAAAGACCAGGAGCTGATCTGCGGCCTCTGTGGCTTGCTGGGCTCCCACCAGCACCACCAAGTCACGCCGGCCTCCACTGTCTACAGCCGCATGAAGGTGCGAAGGGCGGGCTGCTGGGGCCGGGGACAGGCGACAGGGGATAGGGGACAGGTGCAGGCGGCCGCCCTCCTGCGTTCTCTGGCGCCACCACCTGGCACGACGGCAGTCCTGCAGCTAGGATTAGATTTCCCCCAGCTCTCTCCCATTCATTCTTCTTTAAATATTTTTATTTTATTTATCTTAAAGAGAGAAACAGAAAGACGCACCAGGGTCTCCAGCTACTGCAAATGAACTCCAGACACATGTGCCACTTTGTGCATCTGGCTTTATGTGGGTACTGGGGAATTGAAGTCACAGAGTCGGGCTTTCAGGCTTGACAAGCAAGCACCTTTAAGGGCTGAGTCATCTCTCCAGCCCCCATTCATTGCTTGGAGCAGCTGTTCAAAGTAGGTGCTGTGTAATACAGCCACGCGAACCCCAGGGAGCCTCCAGTGTCCCACAAGCCCCTTCCTCTGCTTTTTCTTTGCATCCCTGGATAATTTTTTAAAAATATTTTTTATTTGAGAGAGAGAGATTGGGAGTGAAAGAGGCAGGTAGACAGAGAGAATGGGCCCGCCAGGGCCTTCATCTACTGCAAATGAACTCCAGATGCATGCGTCCTGTTGTGCATCTGGCTTTATATGGGCACTGGGGAATCAAACTCCGGTCCTTCTGCATTGCAGGCCAGTGCTTTAACGGCTAAGCCATCTCTTCAGTCCCCCTGGATAATTTTGTTTCGTTGGTAGTGCTTGACCTTGTACACAGCTAAGCAAGCACTCTATCACTGAGTGACATCACCAGCCTTTAAAAAATTCTTTATTTGCACAAGTGTGTGTGTGCCTAGGCGCGCCAGGGCCTCTTGCCATTGCAAACAAACACCAGACTCCTCGCCACTTTTTGTGTCCAGCATGCATGGGTGGCTTAGGAATTGAATCTGGACCAGTAGTCTTTGCAAGAAAACACCTTTAACCTCTGAGTCATCTTACCAGCCCATATTGTGTTTTTTATTTTCAAGGAGAGGAGAGGAGAGGAGAGGAGAGGAGAGAGAGAGAGAGAGAGAGAGAGAGAGAGAGAGAGAGAGAGAGAGAGAGAGAGAATGGTCGTGACAGGACCTCTAACCATTGCAAATGAACTCCAGATACATGTGTCACTTTGTGCATCTGGCTTCACATGGGTACTGGGGAATGGAACCTGGTTCATTAGGCTTTGCAGATAAGCTCCTTAACCGCTGAGCTATCTTTCTAGCCATGTTGTGTTTTTTTAAGTCTTGTGTGTATATGAGGTATGTATGATGTGGGGGGAGGGGTGTGAGCATATGTGCCATGGCGATTGTACTCCAGCACAGGAGTGGAGGTCAGAGGACAACCTTGGGAATGATCCTCTTCTTGCACCTTGCTGGAGGCAGGGTCTCTTATTGCTTGCTGCTGTGCTCCCCAGGCTAGCTGGCCTCCAGCTTTTGGGAATTCTCCAGTAGCCATCTCCTGTCTTACTGTAGGAGCATTGGATGCGTGGGTCCTGGGGATCTACGAAGCAAGTGCTTTTTCTCACTGAGGATCTCCTCAGCCTTGGTTGTGATTTGAGGCAAAGCTACTGCTCCATGGGCTGAAGACTTCACCGTCTCAACAAATGGGCTGGAGAGATGCGTCAGTGGTTAAGGAGCTTGCCTCCAGAGCCTAAGGACCTGGATTCAATTCCCCAGTACCCACATAAACCAGATGCACAAAGTGATGCATGCATCTGGAGTTTGTTTTTTATATATTTAAGCTGGGCATTAATCCCAGCACTCGGGAGGCAGAGGTAGGAAGATTGCCATGAGTTCAAGGCCACCCTGAGACTACATAGTGAATTCCAGAGAGAGACCCTACCTTGAAAAAAACAAAACAAAACAAAACAAAAAACTATGAGCATTTACTGCAAGCCAGCTACTTCTGCATGGAACAAAAGATGGGTCCTGAGCCCATAGGTGGAGGAGCACTCGCTTAAGGAACAGTAATCCCAGCACTGGAGGGGCTGAGGTAGGAAAATTGAGAGTTCAAGACCAACTTGGGTTACAGAGTGGGTGCCTACCTCAAACACACACACACACACACACACACACAGAGAGAGAGAGAGAGAGAGAGAGAGAGAGAGGAGAGAAAACAAAAAAGATTATACCAGCTGTTTAATCATG
Source organism: Zapus hudsonius (assembly GCA_004024765.1). Classification (NCBI taxonomy): domain Eukaryota; kingdom Metazoa; phylum Chordata; class Mammalia; order Rodentia; family Dipodidae; genus Zapus; species Zapus hudsonius. The sequence goes on along the minus strand of PVHP010004016.1, from coordinate 68,400 downwards.
GCATTTGGGAGGCAGAGGTAGGAGGGTCACCATGAGTTCAAGGCCAGCCTGGGACAACAGAATGAGTGTCAGATCAGTATGGGTTCTAGACCATGGTGTCTAGTGAGACCATGCCTTTAAAAAAACCAAAAATATAATATAATACAATCTTAGGTTATGGGGTTGAGGTCTGTTAGTTTCACTTACACAATTTCATTTACGCTGTAGAATAATTCTATTATACTTTAGAAACTTGGAGAGCTGGAGAGATGGCTCAGAGGTTAAGGCACTTGCCTCCAGTGCCTAAGGCCCGGGTTCAATTCCCCAGGACCCACATAAACCAGACCCACAAGGTGGTGGCCCTGGTGCTCTCTCTCTCTGCATCTCTCTGCTTGAAAAATTAATAATAAATAAAATATTTTTTTAAAAGATTAAAAAAAGAAACTTGGAAACAGAGGTTTAGAAAAAGGGAAAACCTAATCCAAATGGGCGTGGCTTGGTGGTAGGGCACTTGCACAGAATCTCCCAGTGAAAAGATAGGGGCATGGCTCAGGGGTAAAGAATTTGCCTAGAATCCTCCAGTGAGGGGCTGTGGGTGTGCCTCAGTGGTAGAGCTCCTGCCTAGAATCCCCAGTGAGGGCTAGGGGTGTGGCTCAGTGGTAGAGCTCCTGCCTAGAATCCCCAGTGAGGGGCTGGGGTGCGACTCAGTGGTAGAGCTCCTGCCTAGAATCCCCAGTGAGGGGCTGGGGTGTGGCTTAGTGGTAGAGCTCCTGCCTAGAATCCCCCAGTGAGGGGCTGGGGTGTGGCTCAGTGGTAGAGCTCCTGCCTAGAATCCCCCAGTGAGGGGCTGGGGTGTGTGACTCAGTGGTAGAGCTCCTGCCTAGAATCCCCAGTGAGGGGCTGGGGTGTGGCTTAGTGGCAGAGCTCCTGCCTAGAATCCCCAGTGAGGGGCTGGGGTGTGGCTCAGTGGTAGAGCTCCTGCCTAGAATCCCCAGTGAGGGGCTGGGGTGTGGCTCAGTGGTAGAGCTCCTGCCTAGAATCCCCCAGTGAGGGGCTGGGGTGTGGCCCAGTGGTAGGTCACTTGCCTGGACTCCTCCAGTAAGAGTCTGTGGGGTGGCGTGGCTCAGCTGTAGAGTTCTTGCCTAGTATGTGCAAGGCCCTAGGTTGCATCCCCAGCACCAGAAAAAAAGAAAGAAAAAAGAAAGGAAAGAAACAAACCCAAGTACACACACACATATAGTTTTATGTAATATACATATACATACACACTTGATGTCTAATGTATGTGGACACTGTGCTGGTCCCTGCCACTGTAGTAGACAAGAGGCTTCCTGGGTCTGGGAACACAGTCTGAGCTCTGAGGAGGTCCATGTATCAGGTGTCCTATTGTGGTTAAATGCTGGACATGGTGAGATAACACAGATTATTTGAGTCTCAATTGGTCATGAAAGGCCTCCCAAGGAAGTGGAATTAAAAGCATGTGCCACCACGCCTGGCCCTAGTACCTTTTAAAAAATGGGAGAGGGAGAGGGGGAGGGGAAGGGGGAGGGGGAGGGAGTGACAGGGCCTCTTGCTGCTGCAAACGAACTCCAGACACATGTGTTGCTTAAGCATATGGCTTTACACAAATTGAACCCAGGCTGCCAGGCTTTGTAAGCAAGTGCCTTCAACTACTGAGCCATCTCTCCAACCTCTTTTTTAAAATGTGTGTTGTCTGTAGTGTGTGTGTGTGTGTGTGTGTGTGTGTGTGTGTGTGTGTGTGTATGTGGTGCCTGCATGTGTGTGCAGATGCACGCACGCTGTGTGATCCCAAGTAGAGGCCAGAGGAGAACATTGGGTATTCTCTATCTAACTTTGTTTCCTTGAGATGCGATCTCTCTCACTGATCCTGAAGCTGCAAGCCTGTGATTCCCACAGGGCAGATGTTATAGGCAGATATGGCCACACACCCAGCTTTTTTTTTTTTCCGAGGTAGGGTCTCACTCTAGTCTAGGCTGAGCATGTAGTGAGCATGTAGTATATTATTGCATGCGTGCACATGTGTGCAGGGACCAGAAGAGGACATTGGTGTCTTTCTCGATCACTCTTCCACCTTATTTCCCTGAGACAGTGCCTCACTGAACCTGGACATCAATTTTTTTTTTTTTTGGTTTTTCGAGGTAGGGCCTCGCTCTAGTCCAGTCTGACCTGGAATTCACTATGTAGTCTCAGGGTGGCCTTGAACTCAAGGCAATCCTCCTACCTCTGCCTCCCGAGTGCTGGGATTAAAGGCGTGCGCCACCATGCCTGACTTGGACCTCTATGTTTTTAAAGTTAGTCTGGCTCTCCAGGAATCCCTGGTGATCCTCCGGACTCCACCCCTGTCAGTGCTGGGGTTGAGGCATGGATGACCATGCTCTTGTTGTTTGTTACCTGGGTGCTGAGGTTCAAAATCAGGTCCTCATGCTTGTGCAGTGAGTGCTTTTACCTGCTGAGCCAGCTCCCCAGCTCTCTTCTATGTGTTTGTTTGGTTTTGTTTTTCAAGGTACGGTCTTGCTCTGTAGTCCAAGGCTGGCCTCAAACTCATGGTGATCCTCCTACCTCTGCCTCCCGAGTCCTGGGATCAAAGGTGTGCACCACCACACCAAGCTTACATTTTATTTTGAGACATGGTTGACCTCAAACTCTTTTTTACTATTAATATTATTAATTTGCAGGCAAAGAGAGAGGAGAGAGGAGAGAGAATGGGTTGCCAAGGCCTCTAGCTATTGCAAATGAACTCTAGATGCATGCACCACATTGTGCATCAGGCTTTACATGGATACTGGGGAATCTAAGCTGGGTTGTTAGGCTTTGCAGGCAAATGCTTTAATCGCTGAGCCATCTCTCCAGCCCTGGCCTCAAACTCTTGATTCTCTTACCTCAGCCTCCTGAGTACTGGGATTACAGATTTGCAACCATACTTCCTTGAATACTGTGGGGGGGGGGGTCAAGGGCACCTGGGTAGCTCTGGTTCTCACTCTGGTTCCACTGTCATGGTCATTGGGTTGCTCCCAAGAAAGGAGAGAGTCCAGCCTGCCCAAGGAGCAGAGGACAGCTGCTCATAGGTGTGGCTTGTCACCTGCAGGAGGAGCTGGCGGCCCTCATCTCTGACCTGAAGCAAGAACAGAGGAAGGTTGATGAGCACATGGCCAAACTGGTGAACAACAGGACCCGGATTATGGTGAGTCCTTCCCTCTGCTCCACGTCCTAGGACCAGGCACAGCGCCCCTCACCAACCTTCTTGTAGACCCCAGTTCTGGGGCTGGGGAATGGCTCAACAAATAAAGTTCTTGCATTGCAAGCATGAGGACCCTAGAACTCACATAAAATGCCAGGCAGGCGGTCATGTGCCTGTAATGCCTACCCTCTGGAGAGTGAGATAGGCAGGTTCTCAGGGCAAACTGGCTACTTACCAGCTGAGTGAATGAGCTCAGGATTCAAGGGGGAGACCCTGTCTCCGTAAATAAAGTGGAGAGTGGTTGAAGAACACAGTGGATTTCAACCTCTGGACTCCACATGCGCGCGTGCGCGCGCACACACACACACACACAGATACAAAAAAAAAATAAAATATATTCCTCTCTATTCAACTGGGATGTGCCTCAGCAGGAGAACATTGTCCTTCCTGCATTTATGAGGCCCTGGTTCAATATCAAGTACCATGAAAAACGAAAAAGCAGGAGATTCCTTCATTCCTTATTTCTTTCCTTCCTTCCTTTCCGGATCTATTTGAGACACAGTCTTCTCTAGCCCAGGCTGGCCTTGAACTCAGCAATGGAGGATGGTCTTGAACTTATGATCTTCCTGCTTCCACCTCAAAAGTGCTGGGATTAAAGCATACACTCAGTTTATGTGGTGTTGGGCATTGTTCCAAGGCTTCCTGCATTCTAAGCAAGCATTCCACCACTACACCACATTCCCAGCCCTTATTTTATTTATTCATTTTGCAGTGCTGGGGATGGAGCCCAGAACTTTGTTCATGCTAGGCAAGCTTTCTATCACTAAGCAACAACCCAGCCCCTCACTGGAGGATTCTAGCCAGATACTCTACCACTGAGCCACACCCCAGTCCCTCACTGAGGATCTAGGCAGGAGCTCTACCACTGAGCTACATCCTAGCCCTTCACTGGGAATTCTAGGCAGGAGCTCTACCACTGAGCCACACCCCAGCCCCTCACTGGGAATTCTAGGCAGGACTCTACCACTGAGCCACACCCCAGCCCCTCACTGGGAATTCTAGGCAGGAGCTCTACCACTGAGCCACACCCCAGCCCCTCACTGGGGGATTCTAGGCAGGAGCTCTACCACTGAGCCACACCCCAGCCCCTCACTGGGGATTCTAGGCAGGAGCTCTACCACTGAGTCACACCCCAGCCTCTCACTGGGGGATTCTAGGCAGGTGCTTTAACTATGAGTCATGCCCGTGCCCAAGTTTTTCTGGGTCTTTTTGTTTGCTTATATTTTTACTTTTTATAGTGCTAGAGATCAACCCAGTGCCCTGTTCATGCCAGGCAAGCACAGTGTTCCAGCCATGAACTACACTCCAAATAAGCCCAGTTCCTATTTATCCTATTCAGAAGAAAAGTGTCTTCCACACAGAACTAAGTGTAAACGTTTCTGGAGCAGGCAGGGAGAACTCCATTCCTTCCAAGGGAATTCAACCCAGTTGGCAGGAATGGCTTGAAGTTGGCTTTTGTGCTCAGTGTCCTTGCGACTGAGAGATAAGGCAGGACTGGATCCAAGAGATAAACATCCCAAAGATTGGGCCTGACTTTCTTCCACAACTCCCTAGTGCCACCTGTGTGTACTTGTCCTTGGCAGCCTGTCTTGGTGTCCTCCTCATACTTAGAACAAAAGGCTGGAAAGAAAGTCTACAGGGCTGAGTTACCTAAATGAGAGGCCCACACATGGGGCTGGAGGTGGAGAAGTAAGAATGTTATTGCTGGTCTTATTCAGTTCTCCTCACCCTTAAGAGGGCTGAGGAAAGTTCTTAGCCACAGAGCACTTGCCTAGAATCCCCAATGAGGGGCTGGGGTATGGCTCAGTGGTAGAGCTCCTGCTTAGAATCCCCCAGTGAGGGGCTGGGGGTGTTGCTCATTGGTAGAGCTCCGGCCTAGAATCCCCCAGTGAGGGGCTGGGGTGTGGTCAGTGGTAGAGTGCTTGCCTTGCATGTACAAGGTTCTGGGTTTAACCCCTAGCAGTATAAAATAGGTAAAAGCAGAGCCAGGAGCCTGGTGTTGGAGAGGCTAAGGCAGAATGTTCCCACACTGAAGGCATGACTGGACTTCAGAGTGAGTTCGAAGCCATCCTGGGCAACTTAATGAAACCCTTTTCTCAAAATAAAGAGAGGACTGGGGAGATGGCTGAGCACGTAAGAGAGCTTGAAGCACAAATATGAGGACCTGAGACTTAAGTTAGATTTCCAAGCACCCACATAAAAGAGCTGGGCATGGCCAGAGATGCCTGTGGCCCCAGTCCTACAGGGAGTAGAGACTGGAGAATTGCTAGGGATTGTAAAAATATCAGCTTCAAAGGTTTTTTTGTTTTTTTGGTTTTCTGAGATAGGGTCTCGCTCTAGCCTAGGTTGCCATGGAATTCACTATGTAGTCTCGGGGTGGCCTCGAACTCACAGCCATCCTCCTATCTCTGCCTCCCAAGTGCTGGGATTAAAGGCGTGCACCACCATGCTGGCTTTCTCCAGGAAATACTAGAATGCATGATAAAAGAGAACACCAGACATTCTCCTCTGGCCTCCACACACATGTGTGCACACAGGCCACACTACACTACACATGCGCACACCTATCTACACATACCCACCCACCCACCCACACACCCACCCCACACACAAAGCAAAAAGATGAGGTGGGAAAGTAGCTCAGTGATAACTTTCATCCTAGCATGCAGGAGGCCCTTACTGTAATCCCAGTACTGCAAAAATAATAAATAATAAATAAAAGCAGAGGTATTTTAACATAGGAGCTGACCATCCCTAGGTCTCCACAATTATGCTGTGAACTCCTTGGCTATCATCAGCCCACTTGGCCTCCAAACCAACCCGTCAGATGGTCCAGGATGGCCCTGCAGACCCTCGGCTGTGACTGTGCTGTGACTTGCCCTCTCTGTCCCAGAACGAGTCCGATGTCTTCAGCTGGGTGATTCGCCGGGAGTTCCAGGAGCTGCACCACCTGGTGGATGAGGAGAAAGCTCGCTGTCTGGAGGGGGTAAGGGGTCACACCCGAGGCCTGGTGGCCTCCCTGGACATGCAGCTGGAGCAGGCCCAGGGCACTCGAGAGCGCCTGGCCCAGGCTGAGCAGGTGCTGCAGCAGTTTGGCAGTGAGAGTCACATCGAGTTCATCCAGGTGAGTGGGCAGGGGGGTGGCCTCCTCTACAGTGCATAGCTTATGCCCAGCCATAACCCCTTCCTCTCTTTTCCAGAAGTACCACTCCATGGCTTCCAGGTAATGAACTGAGATGGAGCTGTTGAGGGAGAGGTTATCCAGGGTCCAGTGACTCCAGCAAGGGCATCTCATCTCCACTGGCTCCTCCATTCATTCTAAAGCAGAGCAGCAGACCATGGGGCTGGAGATTGCTCAGTGGTCAAGGGCTGCCTTGCAAGCATGGGACCTGAGGTCATATCACCTAGAACTTGCGTAAAAGGCTGGTGTGGTGGCATGCGCTTGTATGCCAGAGCTGGGGAGGTGGACAGACAGATACCTGGGTGAGCTCCAGGCTAGTGAGATGGCACCTGGGGACGGATGCCCCAGGGTATCCACACGCATGTGCATTCATGTCCACATGAACACACACACACACACACACACACACACACACAAGAGAATCTGCACTTCTAACAAGTCCACCAGGCTGAAGTGTCTGAGAACAAAGGTTGAGTTAGCTACTTTTACATCACTGTGACCTAAATACCTGGCAGAAACAATTTCAAGGTAGAAAAGGTCTGTTTCAAAGCAATTTCAATCCATCATGTGAGAGAAGCCTGGTGGCGTTATGGCAGTTAGAGGTGGCTTGTTCACATGGCAGAGGACAGGAAGCAGAGTGATAGAGCTGGAGCCCCACCCCTAGTGACCCACTTCCACTAGTCAGGCTCCACCTCTTAAAGGCTCCGTAGCCTCAAAACATGACCTTTAGAAGCTATTTCTCATTTAAACCATAACTACTGCTGTATAGTGCCCCAATTCTGGGAAGCAGGCATATTATCCAGGAAGTGGGCATGAGGGGACATCTGAGTGTGTGGTTCAGGGGTGGCTCTGCCTTCATGGGAAGCAGGGTGGGTACGGCTGTGGATACAGCACTGTCTCATCACTGGAACTACCTACACCCAGAGCAGAGCTCCAGCAGGCCAGGCCCTTAGAAGGCGCGTTCAGCCCCATCTCCTTCAAGCCAGGCCTCCACCAGGCTGACATCAAGCTGACCGTGTGGAAAAGGCTTTTCCGGAAAGTTCTTCCAGGTGAGCCCCCCCCAACCCCTGTCCTTCTAGTTTATCAATTGTACCAGAGAACATGCAAGCTTCAGAGAGCTCAGGGAGTCTGCATGGGCAGTGATGAGAACGTGGGGCTAACTCACCAAGCGGGCTAAGCTCCACTTCTGACTAGTGGGGTAATTCTCCTCTGTGTGTGTGTGTGTGTGTGTGTGAGAGAGAGAGAGAGAGAGAGAGAGAGAGAGAGAGAGAGAGAGAGAGAGAGAGAGAGTTCATTCATCTATAATCCTGGCACTTTGGAGACAGAGGATTACAAGCTTCAGGCCAGCCTTGGGGGACTCTGTCTCAATCTAAAAGGGGTGGGGTGTGAAAAAGAAATTACGCCTGTGAACAGTGAGTCATGTTTACACGTTTTTGGAGTCAAATGATTAGCTTGTAGTTAGCACAAAGGTGAGCTGGGAGAGTGTGTCCTTGAGCAGGCTACTAGAACTGCAAATAAAACAGCTGCTATTTTTTTTTAAAAGTGGGCTGGAGAGAAGGCTCCATGGTTAAGGAAGGCATTTGCCTGCAAAGCCTAATGACTTAGGTTTGATTCCCTAGTACTCATGTAAAGCCAGATGCACAGGGTAGCACATGCATCTGGACTTGGTTTGCAGTTGCTGGAGGACCTGATATAACCATTCTTTCTCTCTCTCTCTCTCTCTCTCTCTCTCTCTCTCTCTCTCTCTCTCTCTCTCTCTCCTCTCTCTCTCTCTCCCTTTCCCTCTCCTTGCAAATAAATAATAAATATTAAAAAGCCAGGCATAGTGGCACATGCCTTTAATCTCAGCACTGGGAGGTATAGGTAGGAGGATCATTATAAGTTCAAGACCAGCCTGAGACTACATAATAAATTCCAAGTCAGCCTGGCTAGAGTGAGACCCTACCTCAAAAAGAAAAACAGCTGCAGCTACTATGTGTGTACCAGAAACCCTGGAGGGCTGGGCAGGTTCCTCTGTAAGCAGTCAAACCCTTGCTTTAGCAGAACCCCTCAGTTCACAGTGGCTGTGCTTCAGGCATCCATCCATCCACCCATCCGTCCATCCATTTGTCCACCGCCCACCATCCATGCAATCCACCTGAGCCATCCATCCATTCACCCACCATATACTTGTTCATGTACCCACCCATCACCCTCTTCATACACCCACTCCACCAATCCACCCAGCTGCCCATCCATTCATCTCATCCATCCATCCATCCATCCATCCATCCACACAGCCTTGTGTCCACCCCCTCCACACCCTGGGGACACAGCAAGGACTGCCATCACCTCCCCAAAAGGGTCTTCAGCCTTCTCTGCAGCCTAACCACTGACCTCTCTGATCTCTCCTGCAGCCCCAGAGTCTCTCAAGCTGGACCCTGCCACTGCCCACCCCCTTCTGGAACTCTCCAAGGGCAACACAGTGGTGCAGTGTGGTCTCCTGGCCCAGCGGCGTGCCAGCCAGCCCGAGGGCTTCGACTACAGCACCTGCGTCCTCGCCAGCCGGGGCTTTTCTTGTGGCCGCCACTACTGGGAGGTCGTAGTGGGCAACAAGAGTGACTGGCGCCTGGGGGTGATCAAGGGCACAGCCAGCCGCAAGGGCAAGCTGAACAAGTCTCCCGAGCACGGCGTGTGGCTAATGGGCCTGAAGGAGGGACGGGTGTATGAGGCTTTTAGCTGTCCACGGGTGCCGCTGCCCGTGGTGGGCCACCCCCACCGCATTGGGGTCTACTTGCACTATGAGCAGGGAGAACTCACCTTCTTCGATGCTGACCGTCCTGATGACCTGAGACTGCTCTACACGTTCCAGGCTGACTTCCAGGGCAAACTGTACCCCATCCTGGACACATGCTGGCATGAGAGGGGCAGCAACTCCCTGCCCATGGTGCTGCCCCCACCCAGTGGGCCTGGCCACCTGTTGCCCCCGTAGCCACCATGCTGTAGGCTGCTTACCCATGGGCTCATGTTGTCTGGAACAGGAACTCGATAGACTATGATGCATGCCTTCACACCCATGTGCCAGGAAAGTTGATGACAGGGAGCAGGGCCAAAGTCCCTTCCCTGTCATCCCTGGTTAGCAGAGCCAAGCCTGGTATCCCCAGGTCCTGTTGGCCAGCCCTGAACCTCCTGAACAGTTCTGAGGGCAGAAACATCCCCACACATCCTTCCTCCTTATCAATGGGACCTACCAATGACCAGTGAGGACAATAAATTTGATGTCATTTCCTCCATCTTTTTAAAAATATTTTATTCATTTTCAAGCAGAGAGAGAGAGAGAGAGAGAGAGAGAGAGAGAGAGAGAGAGAGAGAGAGAGAGAGAACACCAGGGCCACCACCTTGTGGGTCTGGCTTATGTGGGTCCTGGGGAATTGAACCCGGGGCCTTAGGCACTGGAGGCAAGTGCCTTAACCACTGAGCCATCTCTCCAGCCCTCCTCCATCTTTTTGATCATGATTTGTGATGCCAGGGATCCAACCCACTTGCCAGGGCAGTGCTCTATGGCAGAGTGGCATCCGCAGCCCCTCACTGGGGGATTCTAGGCAGGGGCTCTACCACTGAGCCACACCCCAGCCCCTCACTGGGGGATTCTAGGAGGGGGAGGTGGAAGGGGGAGGAAGGGAAGAGAAAGAGGGAAGGGGGAGGGAGAGGAAGGGAGGAGGAGGAGGAGGAGGAAAAATTTAAAAATAACAGAATTCCCATTAGGGCGATTGGCATCATGGTGGTGTGTCCTCTGGTACAACAGGCTTTCCTGTCATAGTAGGTTGAATAATGACCTTGCAAAGATACTATGTCCTAATTTCTGGAACCTGAAAATGCTACCATTCCTGGGCTAGAGTGACTCCTTGCTTCAAAACCAAGAAGCAAGCAAAAAAGCACTGGTTAAAAGCTGGCATGGTGGCGCAGGCCTGACTTAGGACGATCCTGAACTTGACGGCAGGCAGCCTCCATGATGTGCCTTGGGCTGCTCGATTGTTGTTGCTATTGCTTGTGGTGCTGGGGTGGAACCTGGGACCTCACGCATGTTAGGCAAAGGGCTCTACTTCTGAGCTATTTCCTTAGCCAAGGTGATTTGCTCACTTCTGTCTTCTTCCATGTCTTCAGAGCTCAATCCATTAAGAGAAAGACCTTGTTTGTCTTGACACTGTACTATCCTGACCTTTCACACCAGTGTTTGCCTAACAAGGACCTATTCTAACAATCTATACCACCAATATTCTGTCTCAGAAAAACAAAAACAAGCCAGGCATGGTGGCGCACGCCTTTAATCCCAGCACTCGGGAGGCAGAGGTAGGAGGACTGCCAAGAGTTCAAGGCCAGCCTGAGATTACATAGAGAATTCCAGGTCAGCCTGGACTAGAGTGAGACCCTACCTCAAAAACAAAACAATGCAAAGCAAAGCAAAACAAAAACAAACAAACAAAAAAACAAGAGTTGATTAAAATTTTGAACTACCCAACTGTCGGAAAATGCTTGCTGATGAGTTAAGAAATACAGAGCTGGGCATGTTGGTGCACACCTTTAGTCCCAGCACTCAGGAGGCAGAGGTAGGAAGCTCACCTTGAGGTTGAGGCCAGACTAAGACTACATAGTGAATTCCAGGTCAACCTAGGCTAAATCAAGACCCTACCTCAAAACAACAACAACAACAAATAAATAATAAATTTTAAAAAAGAAATATATAAAGGAAGGTTGAGGGGGCTGGAGAGATTGCTCAGTGGTTAAGCACTTGCCTCCAGTGCCTAAGGACCTGGGTTCAATTCCCCAGGACCCACATAAGCCAGACCCACAAGGTGGTGGCACTGGTGCATTCTCTCTCTCTCTCTCTCTCTCATCTCTCTGCTTGAAAATTAATAAATAAAGTATAAAAAAGTCTGAATGGTCACAGTTTGGAGGGTCACCTTTAAAAAAAAAAAGGAAGGTTGAGAAAATTGCTCCGTGGTTAAAGGTGCAAAGCCTGATGGCTCTGGTTCGATTCTCACATAAAGCCAGATGCAAAGGGTATGTGTCTGGAGTTTGTGGCAGGAGGCCCTGGCAATCCATATTCTCCCTCCCTCTCTCTCTCTCTCTCTCTGTCTCTCTCAAATAAAATACTTTTTTTAAAAAGCTGGGCGTGATGGTGCACCCCTTTAATACCAGCACTTTCAAGGCAGAGGTAGGAGGATCACTGTGAGGTTAAGTCCAGCCTGGGATAAAGAAAAGAGTTCCAGCTCAGCCTGCGCTAGAGTGAGATTCTACCTCTAAAAAACAAAAAATATATATACATGAAAGAAACACAGAAATGGCTCAGCGGTTAAAGGCGCTTGCTTGCAAAGCCCACCAAACCAGGATTCAATTTCCCAGCACACATGTAAAGCTGGATCAGCCTTTATTTGCAGTGGCAAGAGAATCTAGTGCTCACCCCCAACACATGCAAATAATTAAAAAATATTTTATTTATTCATTTTTCAAAGAGAGAGAAAGAGAGAGAGAGAGCGAGAGCGAGCACCAGGGCTACCACCTTGTAGGTCTGGCTTATGTGGGTCCTGGGGAATTGAACCGAGGGCCTTAGGCACTGGAGGCAAGTGCCTTAACCGCTGAGCCATGTCTACAGCCCGCAAATAATTTTTTTAAATACAGAAAGGTAGCATTTGGTGTGTTTTTGTTGAGCTGGTGGTCAAAGACTTAAAGACAGTTGCAAAAATAAACCTTTTGCAGCCCAGAGTATGATACTCAAGACTTCAAAGTGACGATGGTATTAATCAGGTTGGTTTTAAGAACAGTGCATAGCGGGGCTGAGCTGAGGATTAGAATTTAAATAATGTCCAGCAAAAATTCTAATGCACCTCAAAATTTAAGGAGTACTCAAATTCTTGTCTACAAAGTAAAAGAATTAAAATCATACCCACCACGGCTCGGGGAACTGAGGGGAAGAGGGGGCAGAAAGATTGTGAGAGCAGTGGTGGGGGAGACTATCCAGAGGCATGGCACCCTTCAGTAACAACACACTTGGGCCAGGAGGACCGGGCTGAGTACTAGGCTATCCATGGTCCCCTGCCTCAAGGACTGATCCAGACGGGCACATCCAGCTGCTTGGGGATAGGGAGGGGAGGCATTGGGGAACTGGGGATAACAACACATTGTTTGCCCACTAAATAATGTAAATCATTATGGACAATTAAAAAAGCAGTAAAAAATAATTAAAATCATAGACAACCAGATATTAAGGTATAGTGGGAAACTTTAAAGGAACGTGGAGAATTAGAGTTCTCCAGCCACCAGTGTGGGGAGAACACGTGGGAGAGGTTTTAACAAAATCTATGCTGTTTAAACAGGCAGGAAGGAGAAAGATAACAGAGGGCTCCCATCATGAGAAAAAAGGTTCATGTGGAGAGATCTTGAGTCTCTTACCTGGAAAATGAAAGTACTTCTTCTAGGATGCCATGTGGAAGAAGAAGACTGGGGTTCATTTTGGGGAAGTTTTTAAAACTTCCACCAGGTAAGACAGAGAGACAGCTGATTGGTCTAGACCTGACCAATTCGTTTCAGCACCTAGGTTTGAGCTCTAGGTGGATACCTCCCACTCAAGGAGAGGGGGTCCATGGAGGTGCCTGAAACTGTCACAATCGCCCCTTTGAAGAAGTAACCCTAACTGCTGTTAGTGTACTGAGGTGTGCAATCAAAGAAATCTCCAGAAAAAAAGTACACACACGTTTAAGAAAACAGGCAAGGCTCTGGCTGGGGAGGGGTTAAGCGGAGCTTGGCAACATTGTGTGGGGTCTCTCCTAGACTTCCACAAGTGGAGTTGGTGTGTGTGGGTGGGTGGGGATAATACAGAAAAGGGAGCTGGAAAGAGCTCAGCTAAAGAAGCTTGCCGATCTGGGTTCGATTCCCCGGTACCGCTTAAAGTGACGCATGCGCATGGAGTTCGCTCGCCGCAGCAAGAGGCCCTGGCGCGCCCATTCTCTCTCTCAAATAAATAAGTACATAAACAAATAATGAATGGATGGAAAACTAACCCAAAACGAAGACAACAGTAACAAAATTCATACAATTATTTTACGGAAATCACACCCTTTGACAGCAGAAGTCGGTTCTCGCGGCGGCGGCCGCAAAAGCCGCCGGCGCTTTGCGACGCTGCCGTAAAGCCGCCGGCGCTTTGCGACAGTGCCGTAAAGCGGCCAACGCTTTGCGACAGTGCCGTAAAACACGCGGAGGCGCGAGCATGGGGCTGTACGCGACGGCGGCTGCGGTGCTGGCGGGCGTGGAGAGCCGCCAGGGCTCCCTCAAGGGGATGGTGTATTCCAGCAACTTCCAGGTAGCGAGCCGGGCGCGGGGGCGGGGGACGGAGGGCGGGGGCCGCGGGGCGGGGGGGAGCGGGTCACCGGCCCGCTGCAGCGTGTCCCTGGCCCCGCAGAACGTGAAGCAGCTGTACGCGCTGGTGTGCGAGACGCAGCGCTACTCCGCCGTGCTGGACGCCGTGATCGCCGGCGCCGGCCTCCTCCGCGCCGAGAAGAAGCTGCGGCCGCACCTGGCCAAGGTGAGGGCTTGTCACCGCGCGGCGGCAGGGGCACGGGCTGCCGAAAGGAAGGGGAGATGTTTGCAGCTGCTGTGGACGTTCGGGTCCAGAGCCCTGCGGGATTGCAGCCAGTGATGAAGGCCGGGCCGGGGAGGCAAGACGTACCTGCTTTACCTGTCATTATTTTCCCCTTTTTATGGTACACTGGGGGATTCTAGGCGCCCCTCACTGGGGGATTCTAGGCAGGGGCTCTACCACTGAGTCACACCCCAGCCTTTTTTTCTTTTTCCGTTTTTTCAAGGTAGGGTCTCTAGCCCAGGCTGACCTGGAATTCACTATGTAGTCTCAGGGTGGCCTTGAACTCATGGTGTTCCTCCTACCTCTGCCTCCCAAGTGCTGGGATTAAAGGCATGAGCCACCATGCCCGGCTCTGCCATTTTTTTTTTTTTTTAGGTGAATTAGATAAGGAAATTCCCTTGAGCTAGCCAGATGGACAGGGGGCTTATTTAGTCCTCCCAGTCCTGACACTCTAGTCTTACCCCGCCCCCTTACTCCCTGCCTAGGTGCTAGTGTATGAATTGCTGCTGGGAAAGGGCTTTCGAGGCGGTGGGGGCCGATGGAAGGCTCTGCTGGGCCGGCACCAGGCGCGGCTCAAGGCTGAGTTGGCACGGCTCAAGGTTCGTCGGGGTGTAAGCCAGAATGAGGACCTGTTGCGAGAAGGATCCAGGCCTGGCTCAGGTGAGCAGGAGGGAAGTGTGCCCTGGAAGCTTGATGCTCACAGGAGGGGTCTGAGCTCCTGCCCACCCCATGCTGCTTCTTAGCCTCCCAGGTGCCTCGCTTTGTGCGTGTGAACACTCTCAAGACCTGCCCTGAGGATGCGATTGACTATTTCAAGAGACAGGGTTTCTCCTACCAGGGCCAGGCTTCCAGGTAAGAGCTGAGCATTCTGCTTGGCTGCTTCATTTCCCTGGGTGACGGGGTCCTGGGGAAGCAAGGATCCAGGGAAGAGAGACTGGGGTAGTAACTGCTTTCTCTAGTTTTTTAATTTTCCAGATCTTTCTAGCAATTTCTCTATCTTTTTCAAGGACTGTTGTCTTCCCCTTAAAAACATACTCCTGGATTCTCATTCTGCATTCTTCTAGTGATTCCCTTGTTCTGTAGCTTTGACCCTCATGAATTCTAGGCAGGTGCTCAATCTCTGATTCAAGCCCCAGCCCCTCACTGGGGAATTCTAGGGAGGTACTCTTTATGAGCCATACCCTCAGCCCTTCACACCTATTTGTATTTTTGGCTGAAGTATAGTTGAGGTACCTGGCTCAGAAATTCAGAAAATGTCAAGCTAATAATTCTTCTTAGGCCAGAATACTCAGTGGTCCCCTTCACACACCTGCAATCCCAGCACTGGGGAGGCTGACAGAAGCATTGAAAGTTCAGGCCAGCCTGAGCTACACAGTGAGACCCTGGCTCAGAAACAAACTAAACCTTTAGCTCAGTGAGTAATGTGTTTCCTGCACAGCCATGAGAACCTGAGGTCAGATTTCTAGTGCCCACATAAATGCCAGGTGCTGAGGAATTGGGAGACAGACGATCCCTAGGTCTTGCTGGCTAAGTCACGTTGGTGACCCTCAGGTTAGTAAAAGACCATTTCAAAAAATAAGGTGGAGAGTGACTGAGAATGAAACCCAGTGTTAACCTCTGTATATACATGCTTACACACTTGCCCACACACATGGACATGCAAAAAAAAAAAAAAAAAAAAGCCAGGTGTGGTTGTCACATTGCTTTAATCTCAGCAATGGGGGAGACAGAGAGGATCACAAGGCCAGCCTGGGATTCAGAGTGAGGCATGAGTGCCAGGAGTGAGACCCTGCATAAGGAAAAACACACATGGTTGTTTAACAGCCTGGAGGACTTGCGAGCCCTCAAAGGGCGGCACTTTCTTCTGGATCCCCTGCTGCCTGAGCTGCTTGTGTTTCCTGCTGGGACAGATCTCCATGAGCACCCACTGTACCGTGCTGGCCACCTCATTCTCCAGGACAAGGTGGGAAGGGAGGCGTGTCTAAGAGTGACCGCTGGGTATTCATTCTGCAGGACAAGGTGGGGAGGGGGACTGGGTTCTCTGTCACTGGCTGTCTGCTATGCTGTCCTACCAGGCCAGCTGCCTCCCAGCCA
The DNA here is from genome assembly GCA_004024765.1 of Zapus hudsonius. Classification (NCBI taxonomy): domain Eukaryota; kingdom Metazoa; phylum Chordata; class Mammalia; order Rodentia; family Dipodidae; genus Zapus; species Zapus hudsonius. Next base: position 52,272 of record PVHP010004016.1, on the reverse strand, counting down.
TGCTGCTGGCTCCCCCACCAGGTGCTCACGTCATTGATGCCTGTGCTGCCCCTGGCAATAAGACAAGTCACGTGGCTGCTCTTCTGAAGAACCAGGGGTGAGTGGGCAGGATAAGGCTGAGGGAGGGTGGGGTCCAATTCCATACCTCATAGGAAAAAATGAGGTTGTCTTTATTCCAGTGGGTGATGAAGACCGAGGATGGCCTGGCTCCAAGCCAGGCTCCTCAGGGGCTGCTTGTCTTGAGGCAAGGATCTGTCAATGAGGCCCATCCTTGGCTAGTTCCTGGACAGGGGCCCCTGGCTTCTTTTAGAGGGGGCAGTATTGGGAACTCAAGGCCTTGCACGGCTGGGAGGATCTAGGCAGGCAGGCACTGTGCTGCGGAACCACCCTGCTGCCCCATGGCCTTTCATTCTCCATAGTTTCACTGTGCCCATCTCTGCTCTCTTCCCTAGGAAGATCTTTGCCTTCGATCTGGATGCCAAGCGGCTGGCAGCTATGGCTACACTGTTGGCCCGGGCTGGGGTTTCTTGCTGCGAGTTAGCTGAGAAGGACTTCCTGGCAGTTGTGCCCTCAGACCAGCATTACAGCAAGGTCCAGTACATCCTGCTGGATCCTTCCTGTAGTGGTTCTGGTGAGATATGGGCAGTGGGCTGGGCTCCCAGCTCTAATGGAGCCTGCCTGCCTCTTTGGTGGTAATGGCCCTGGAACTTAGGACAAATGCTCTCATCTTCAGTATGAAGTCACTTTGTAATTCCAACTCTTTCCCATAGGTATGCTGAGCCGGCAACTGGAAGAACAGGGGGGAGGCACACCTAGCAAGGAGCGCTTGAATGCCCTGGCAGGCTTCCAGCAGCGAGCCCTGTGCCACGCACTCACTTTCCCCTCTCTGAAGCGTCTCGTCTACTCCACATGCTCCCTTTGCCAAGAGGAGAATGAAGATGTGGTCTGTGAGGCTCTGCGGCAGAGCTCAGGGGTCTTCAGGTAAGGGCACCCCAGGGCCTGAGGGGTTGCAGGCAGCAACTTCATCAGGGTCTCAACAGCCATTCTGTCCACAGGCTGGCCCCTGTCCTACCCTCCTGGCCCCACCGCGGCCTAAGCACATTTCCTGGGGCTGAACACTGCCTCCGGGCCTCCCCTGAGACCACAGCCACTGGTGGCTTCTTCATTGCTGTGTTTGAACGGGCAGAGGTACAAAAGTAAGCGATGGAGTGGGGCCTGCTGGGGAGGTGCTGGGTGGGTGACTGGCTGGATGAACATCTGGCCTTTCCTTCCAGCTCAGCCCCCGACACTGAAGCACTAGTACCAGAAGGGACCCCCAGCCCAGCCCCAAGGAGAAAGAAGAGACGGAGAAAAGCAGCAGCTGGCCCCAGCGTGCCAGCAGTGTAGACGTGTGGAGGACTTCTTCCTGTGGGCTCCCAAATGCCACTCTCATTGCTGAGAGCCCAGGCCTGTAGGGGTAGGACAGGGTGGATGTCCTGGGCCTTTTGATCCACCAATAAGAAGTGTCCACACAAATAAAAGGCAGAACCAGGTCCATGACAGATCACAGTTTTTATTCATAATGACATAAGCAAGAACAATCTCACATTCATACTAAAAATCCCAGCTAGACTCCACAGGAAGGAAGTCTGCAGTGGAAAGCTGCAGCCTCCTCCCTGTCCAGTGGGAGCATGGATGGACGTGCTCACACACTGAGGCTGCACCAGGACACCTCTTCAGGGGTCCTGAACAGCAGCCTGCTGTGGAGCTGAGGTAACTAGCTTGGACTAAATTGAAGAGAGGCTCTCTTCCTTGCCTGAGGAGCAGGTAGAGGCTTTTTCCAGGCCCCCTTCTCCATAGGACCTGGGACTTGAGGTCCAACTCCTTCCTCAGCTCCACACAGCCCAGCCTGACCCATCACACAGAGCTCTTTGGGTGGGAGGGAATGTCCCTGCCACAGAACAGTCAACCCCTGTCACAGAGGGAAGGGGACTGGTCAAGCTACATCACATTGTTTATAAAATAGAATTACGTTTATACAACATGTCCAGAAGAAGCTGCCCCTCAGGAGAGCTGCTGGGACAGCACTGAGCTCCTGTTCACACAGCATAACTTAACTACAGCTAATTCCTAGTCAACAGCATTTATACTTAACCACCTCAGTGAACCAAGCTTGAAGGAATTTAAAAGGCAATTTAGCTTAAATACAAAAATAAATTTATTTTGTTAAAAAATGTTTAAATATTTTTTTTCTTTTAATTTAGACACACGCATTCATACTTCTTCCAAAGAGGACAGGCATGGCAGCCAGGCTTTGGGGTCTGGGGTGAGGTTTTGGAAGGGAAGGGCTGGAGAGGGTGCTGTTTGGGACTCCACTAAGGTATGACTAGAGTGGTCAGTCGGTCTGAGTCTCCTAGCATCACTCTCCGAGAGGTAAGGTAAGAAGGGGAGGACTGGTGGAGTAAGGTCTTTGCTTCCCCGGATCCCCATCCCCTGGGCTGCCAGCCCTTAAAGTCAAAACACCAATGCAAGATTCAGGAGTCAGCACTGTGGCCGTCAAGTGGTCCACTTTCCACATTCAATTAGTCAGGCCCAGGAGACTTGCGACATTTAAGTCCGGCACTACCAACATGCCGCCACACATACAATTCAATTCTTCCTCCAAACTCGATTCAAAGAGCAACACACATGAGCATCACACTAACACAGGACAAGGCTTGGAACGTACAATCCAGAGGTGGAGAGGCCGGTGGCCCAGGGGCAGCGGGCCGCGGACAAATGAGGCAGCGAGAAGCAGCAGAGGGGCTCCCCAGCTCTGCCAGGCTAACAGTCTTGAGCCACCAACCTTCCCAGAGGCCAGACTGGCAGAGTGCTGGAGCTGACACACACACACCCACTGCGGTCTCCAAGGCAAAGCGAGATTCACCGTCATTTAAAAAGGAATCAATCCTGAAGGGGATCAGTGAGGGACAGAGCAGCAAGAAATAGGGAAATAGAGCCCCTAAGGGAATCCAAAGAACCACTTCTTATGGCCAGGCCGAGGGGGCACAGTGCACCACACCCCTCCAGCAAAGATGGCTCTGGGGGAGGAAAGGGGAGGTTGCCTAGGTCATACAGGAAACAAGCGCCAGAGAAGCGAGAGGACAGTATGTACAGGCGTTTCTTAGTTCTCCAGCCTCACCAGTGTGACTGTTCAAGTAAAGTATCACCAGGCTTCTGCCTTGCCCTTCTCCAGGGTGCCTACTTCCTCCGGAAGCTTAAAAAGTCCAGGCTGCCACTTCCACCCTGGTGGCCGCAGCAGGAGACCTGGGCTGGATTTGCTTTATGGAACTCCAGGGTCAGCGGCTCTTCCTAGCAGGTGCTGAGGTCCAGATTTGGGCAAGGGGTGGGGGAGGGGGGTGAGGGACAGGCTATTTCTTTCGAGTGTGCTGCCTTCGGGCCTGCAGTCGCTGCCGAGCCCCTGGGGTCTTGGATCCCGCACCAATGGAAAATGAAGGAGCCGCCGATCCTGGAAGGGGTCCACAAGATCTCATTAGGGCAGCCTCTATGGGAGAGACCGGGTCTGGCTGACTTAGCTATGGGAAGTCAAGCCAATCAATGACAGGAAAAGCTTCCCAAGCTGCCCCAGGCAAGAGGAGGCCATCAAAAGGAAAATCCCCAGTGACAGGTCCACATGCCCAAGTGTTCTGGGATGCCGCCTACTTGAGGAGGCTCTGAATTCTGTTAGACTCTATATCCTGGTTAAGCTGTTAACAGAGCCAGTGACCCGCCACACCCATCTCTTGTGACAGAACAAGGGTGTCATGCTGGTAACAGGCTGGCTGCTTACCGAAAGGCCCAACTCCAACGAAGCCTTGGGTGGCTGTTGAGGAGGTTCCAAAGGAGAGGCTGCTGCCAGTGGCACCCACTCCAGGGGCGGGGGTGCTCTGCCCAAAGGTGGGCGTGGACGTGCCTAGAAGGGAGAGACAGCAGAATGCTGCAGAGCCTGCACACCACACTTCCATCATGACTAATGCCATGTCTCTTCTTCCTGCTCCTCCCCTCCAACAGTTGCCACCAAGCCACCTTGTGGGTCCCTGAACCTTCCCAAGGAGCCCCTGGTTGTCCTGAACATGTGCCTTCCTTGCTCCCTAACCACCCATCCCTCAAATAACCAACCCTTCATTTTCAATTTGGGAGTCTTAGGGCTTTGCTATGTAATATAGCCTAGGCTGGCCTGCAACTTTCCATCCTCCTTCCTTAGTCCCCTGAAGGTGTACAGGACTAAGCCAACTCCTTTCAGATTCAGTCTTGGTCCTTGTCAGGAGCATCTGTCAACTGCCAGCCACTCCCTTTATCTGAGGACTTGGCCTACAGCCGCTCTTCTATCACCATTCTTGGTGACTTCACCTATGAGAAGACTCATGAGCCCTCAGTGCCCCAATGACACATTCTCCTCTACCTCTGCCACCACCACCAGGAAGGGCTCCAGCCCCATCCCACCTGTCTGCTTTGCTCACTTGACTCAGACTGGGTTTAGCAGTCACCTCTCTTCAGTCACCTCGACCACCGTGTTCTGCTCAAGTAAACTATCTCCTGACAACTTTCCACCACAATCCACTGGTTAATTAAACTCTTACATTTTCTCTATTACACTCCTTTTTCTCAACGTCCAAATTCTTAAGACATTCTCAAGAGATCCCTTCCTCTATTAATCCACATCCCCCTCACTTCCCAAGCACTTCTCCCCCTAGTGATTCCGTGTGTATGCCTGATTGTGTTTGTGGGTGCACATTTGTGTGTGGAGGTCAGAGGACCACTTCAGATATATTCAGAACACTCACTGGCCTGGAACTCACAAATGAGGTTAGACTGGGTAGCCAATGAGCCCAAGTGTATCCCCAGCACTGTGACTACAGGCAGGTACTACCACTTCCATGGACACTGGTGATCAAACTTAGGCCCTCATGCTTGCAAGGCATGTACTTTACCAACTGAGCTATCTCTCCAGCCCATTTCTCTTCACTCTCTTTACCAAAGAACCTAGATCACTTCTCCTGTCTTAACTTTCAGCCCTGGCAGTGAATAATCCACCATTCTGTCTGCCTTGCAGAATGAGCACACCACACCTCCTTCTGGGCACGGGCACTATGCTGCAATGCAGGGCTATCACCTGAGCACTGAAGTGGGAGGTTAAGTGTGAGGGAGGGCAGCCTGGGCAACATGGGAAACCCACAAACACTCGTAGCTTCCATCTGTTACTTCCTCAGAGGTCTTTCTTGGCCACTTACATGTGTTCCTGCCATCAATAAATTAACAATGATTTGTCTGTATGTGCAGAGGTTAATAAAGTTTTAAAAAAATTAACGCATATTGTCACCTGCCACTTATTCATAAGGCTGCTGTGCCTAGCACTTCAAACATTCCCCCATCTTACCTCCAAATACAGGCTTGCTCTCAGGTGTGTTGGGCACACTGAAGGCGAAGGGTGTGCTCTGGCTGGGTGCACCCAGGGTCTTCTGACTCAAGCCCCCTCCAAAGGGGGTGGTTGTGCCCGTAGTCCCACTCTGTCCAGCTCCAAAACTGAAAGCTCCAGAGGTAGAGCTGGTGCCTGGGGTAGCCACACTGAGCCCAAAGCCTCCACTGCTAGCTGGGGCTGCTGAGCCCCCAAAGGTGAATGGGGATGGAGCTGAGCTACCAAACACAGAGCTACTGGTCCCACTGCTGGTGGTCTGAGTGGTGGCTCCTCCAAAGGAGAACACTGCTGTGGTGCTGCCGAAGGCTGGCTGTGTGCTAGCCGGGGTGCCAAAGGAGGAAGCTGAGGCTTTCAAACCACCAAAAGCTGAGTGTGCAGTGCTGCCGAAGGCGGCTGGGGCTGGGGCCGGGGCCACAGAACTGCCAAAAGTGAAAGAGCTGCCAAAGCTCGGGGCGAGAGCTGGCTTGGTGGTCCCCTGCTGCGGAGCCTCTGTGGCCCCAGGGTAGGGGGGGAGTGTGGGCTTGTTGCTTGAGCCAAAGGGAATGTTGAACGTGGGGGTAGCCACGCTGCTGAAGGTCAGTGTGGGCTGGCTGGTGGTGGCAGGGGCCGAGGAAGCAGTGGTGAGGGTGCTGCCAAAGCCACTGAAGCCAGAGGTGCCACCGCCACTGCCAGTGGCTGTCTGAGCAGTGCTAAAAGAGGTGCCCGATGCAGAGGTCGTGCCGAACTGAAAGATGGAGGCCAGGGCTGGGGTAGAGCTGGAGGCACCGACAGGGGGTGCTCCCCCAAAGAGGAGCGGCTGAGAAGTGGAAGTCACGGTGCTACAGGTGGTAGCGGTCACAGTGTTTACCCCGAAGCCAAAGGCAGGCTTTGAAGCAGAGGCTGTGGTGCTGGCTGCCACTGTGGAGGTAGCCGTGGCCAGGCCAGTGAAGAGAGGGCCAGATGCAGGTGCAGTGGTGGCTGGAGCAGTGGTCTGCTTCAAGAAAGGGGCTGACAGGGACACAGAAGGAAGTGTCCCCACGCTACCAAAGATGGGAGTGAAAGCTGGGGCCGCGGTGCTGGCTGTGGTGGGAAAGGAACTGCTAGACGTGGCTGCGGCTGTGGTTGTTGCTGAGGAGCTAGATGGCAAGGGGCTGTTACTCTCGCTTTTAGGTGCAGTGTCAAAGATGGGCTTGAACATGGGAGAAGCAACCGATGGAGCCGGGACAGCAGGGGAGGGAAGGTTATGAGGTGGGCTGCTTAGCATCCCCAGTAGCATGCTTGGCTTTGGGGTGGGGCAGAGGGCAGGGGGAGCTGGGGTATTGGCAGATGGCTCAGCCAGTGGGGCTGCAGGTGACTTGGTGTCAGGGAGTGTTGGCAGGGAGGACCCAGGGGCCAGACCCAGGAAGGTGGCTGAAGGTTTGCAGTCTGAAGAGGTGCCTGGAAGGGGCCCTGCTGGTGATGAGACGAGGGTGGCCGCAGGGCTGGGTGTCTTTGGAGGTGAAGGGGCTGCTGTGGTTGCTGCTTCAGCAGGTTCTGGGGAGAATAAGTAAGGTTAGTTCTTTAGACTTTTGCAGACTCATCCTCCCATGCTCCCCACTGTCAGGGTTTCGACACCCAGCAAGAGGGATGAAATAGGGCCTACATGTGTGATCACAAAGCATAAGGCCACTGTCAGAACTCTAGATTCCATATACTTACCAAACATGCCTTACCCATCTAAAAAGACATGCTACGCTTAACAACCTGGCAATACACCCAGTGGTAGTCACTGAGCCCCAAAGAGGCAGAGTCCCACCCACAGTCCTACCTGAGGAAGTGTAGCCATGAACAGTTCACATGTGGCAATGCTCACCAGCAGGAACAACCCAGAGGGAACAGGAACTCAAGACATCTTAAGGGGGTCCTACGTTTACATGGCTGATACCTCATGAGGGAAGTGTGGGTCTCATTTTACAGATGACACAGCAAAGCTTGGAGTCAAGCAAGTGAACATCAAATCACAAGTCAAACCCAGCTTTTGGTATGGCAGCCTGCCTTCCTGAGGCCATCTGGGCATGGTCACTGGGTGGGGACCTAATGCTAGAGCATTACCCACAGCCTCATGTTCCCCTCATGGCAAACCAAGGCCTGTCCACAGGGTGGAGGCTGACTTTGTGCTTCTCACCTGAGGAGGGTGGGCCTGGGGAGTCCTGCATCTTCTTCAAGCTCGCCAACAGCGGGTTAGCATTAGTGCTAGAAGCTGGGAGGGTAGGTGGTGAGGCAAGCTCCGCTCCAGGCAGGGTGAAGGTCAAAGGCTGAGTGGTGAGTGGGGTTTCGGCAACTGAATTCAAGGCAACATCTAAGGAAGAAACAAGATTCTCCTATGGGAATTCTTTCCAGATGACACAGGAAGTTCAGGGCCCAGAACACTCATTTAGAAATGCTTCCTTTAACCTCATTGTCCCTTGGGACACAGGTTTCAGTGAAGACCCAAGCACACTTCTCAAAGTACAAAAAACAAAGGATGCTGAGCATGGTGGTACATAGTCTGTAATTTAGCACTTGGGAGGATCATGCAAAAGGAACTCCTTTGAGGCCAGCTTAGGCTAGAAAAGACCCTGTCTCAAAAAACACAACCAGAGAGTGAGACCCTACCTCGAAAAACCCAAAACAAACAAAAAAACATACAACAACAAAAAAAAACCAAACCCAAACCAGTTGGTGCTTGCCACATAAGCATGAAGATCTGTTTGAATCCCCCAAAACTCATGTAAAATCTGAGTCCTCAGTGCTTGTTTAGAATTCCAGCACTGGGAAGGGTGAGAAAGGAGAATTCATGGGGCTTGATGGTTACTCATCTCATCGAGCTGAATTGGTGAGCCCCAGCTGCAGTGACATCCTATCTCAAGAAGCAAGGTGGGTAACTGGGGAAGATACCTGATATCAACCTCTGGCCTCCACACACACATAAGTGTAAAAGAAAAGAAAAGAAAACAAAACAACAACAACAAAAAAAAAACCTACTTTCTCTAGGTTCCATGGAAAACGTTGGTGATGTGCTACTTGGTAAGAGAGAAGAGCCAAGTGCTGGGACTGGGATTTTGAGGCTAGCCTGAATACATAGTGAGACTAAACCAAACCAAAGAAAGAAAAAAAAAAAAAAAGGCAACAACAAAATCACTGTGGCCTCTCTGGTGTGTGCCATGTGGTTCCTTACCAGGCTTGTCCTCCAGGATCTTGTTGAACCACTGAAGCGAGGCTTTCTTCTCCAGGTCGAGGTCTTCAGCAGTGATAGAGTAACCCAGTTCAGGGGGTGGCGGCTGACAGAGAGGACAAAGGCAGGTGAGGCTAACCAAAAGAAGCTGGAGGAAGGGAACCTGCTTCAAGCCTTCTCAAGTCTGCATTGCTGAGGGAGATGGACAAGACATACCAGGGTTAGCTGGTCCCCTCGCCGGGAGGGCAGCAACTGGATCTTCCGTTTGCGCTGCCCAGAGCTGCCAGGTGTGGCTGGAGAAGTCCACGAGTTCTGCTGTTTCCTTGTGGCCGTGTCTACAACTAAAGACAGAGAAATACAGGCTTGCTGGTGGCTCCTTCCCTTCTCCAGGACAACAGTCTGAAAACACCCCATCTTCTAGGGTTGGGTGATCTGGATTATCTTTGTGTGTATGTGTGTGTATACAGGCCAGAGCTCAAGACTTTCCACTTTATTTTTGAGACAGGGACTCTCAATGAACTCAGAGCTTACCTATCCAGCTAGAGTGACTAGTCAGCAAGTCTAGGGATCCTTCTGTTCTTCCCTCACCAGCAATGGGACTATAAGCTGATGATGCCCCCATGCCTAGCTTTAACATGGGTTCTGGGGATCTGAGTTCAGGACCTCATGCTTGTGTGTCAAGTGCTTTACTCACTGAGCCATCTCCCAAGTCTGACAAGATTACTTCTAATAGTCAGGATAAAGTGAGAACTGCATCAAATGCACTCAGAGAACCTTGTTCGCAGATGCTTTCCCACAATGAGCTCATCTCCACCCACAGTTCTACACTGGACTTGTCTAGTGTCCTTCTCCCTTACCACACTGCTCATTGGGTGGGCTCTAAACGGAGCAATGCTCCACTTGTTTTCAGTGGTCTTGAGCTAAACTTCTGCCAGACACTTCAATCAGCATGCCTGCAACCCCAGCAGCCCTTCCCCACTACCTCGCCTGCTTACCCTTTTCTCCTTGGGACTCCTTGTCCATTCCTGGGGAAGCTGGAGGACTGGAATGATGGCATGGCTCCTCCTCTCTGTTGGGCATTTGAAAAAGCTAAAATGAGTTTGGGAAGACTTCCTGATGTTGGATGGCACTTCATTCCCTTTTACCGACCACCTGGCTAAAGCCTAGAATGACCATAACTGAAAACGTTGCAATGTCATGATGGCCAGTGAAAATTCTTATAGATGAACAGAGGCAGTTGATGAGAAACGTGTCCTTAACCCCAAAACACTGATTGATCTTCAAAACCTCACCCACGGCCTGCCCAGTCCTGCATCTTCTTCAACAGCAGGTTAGTGCTGGAAGCTGGGAGCAAGGCTGGCGAGGAAGCAGGCTCCGTGGCAGACAGGGTCAAAGTAAAAGAAAGTTGAGTAGCTGGTGGGACCAGACACAGGTCTGATTCCCCAGGGAGCTGAGCTCTAGCCACTGAAATGCCCAGGAGCCAGCCAAGGTAAGGGACCCAGGCTCCCAGTGACAAGATCTCCATACTCCCTTCCCAGTGGCCTTTGCACCTTCGCTCTGGTCATTCCCCCTGTAGTCTGAGATATAGGAGTCTCTACAATCAATGCTTGAGCCAGAATGACAGAGAGCAACTCCAGTAGGCATTTCACTGCCCCCACCCTCCCAGCACTGGAGTTCTTTGATTTGTGGAATCTGAGTCACACAGAGTCCGAGACCAAATGTGCTTCCCTCATCTCCTCCCTCACTTGTTCGTGCAGCAAATGGTAACCAGGAGGACAATGATGTTACCTTGTTTTCTTGGCTGGTCTCTCTGGTGTCTGGGAGCGGGAGGAGGCTGGGCTGGATAAGGAGGATGAGGTGGGACCACTTCTCTTCCACAGCTGAAAGTCAGAGTGACAAGTGAGCCTACAAGATTTTTGAAGAATATAAAGTAGCCACAACTGAACAAATTTTCTGAATACAAAATTAGTTGTATTTCTACACACCAGCAGGACCATTGAAACTTAAAGATACTATCTATAACATCAAAAACATATACCTGGAACTGGAGAGATGTCTTAGCGGTTAAGGTACTTGCCTATAAAGGCTAAAGACTTGAGCGAGTTTGATTCCCCAGTACCCACATAAAGCCAGATGCACAAAGTAGCACATGCATCTGGAGATTGTAGTGGTAGGAGGCCCTGGCACATGCATTTTGTCTCTCGGCTTGCAAATAAATAAATTTAAAACATCCATATACTTAAAAAATGAAATCAGGGCTGAAGAGATGGTTTAGCAGTTAAGGCATTTGCCTGCAATGAAGAAGGACACAAGTTTGATTCCCTAGTGCTCATAGAAAGCCAGATGCACAAGAGGATGCATGCATCTGGAATTCACTTTGCAGTGGCTGGAAGCCCTGGCGCTCCTATTCTCTCTCTGTTTCTCTGTCTGCCTCTCTCTCTCAAATAAATAAATAAAATGTTTTTTAAAAAATGAAATCAGAAGAAGCCAACAAAAACAAGCAGCGTAGTGGTGCACGCCTTTCCATTAGGCACTCGGGAGGCAGAGGTAGGAGGACCACTGGCAATCCGAGGCCACCCTGAGACCACATAGTGAATTCCAGGTCAGCCTGGGCTAGAGCGAGACACTTCCCTTGGGAAAAACAAAACAAAACAAACAAAAAAACACAAGAAACAAAACAGAGATCAAAACAAATGCTGGGCTGGGGAGATGGTTCAGCATTTAAAAGTGTTTGCTTGTGTTGGCCTGGGTTTGATTCTCCAGCACCCACATAAAACCAGATGCACAAAGCAGCACATACATCTGGAGTTCAATTGCAGTGGAAGAGGCTCTGGTATACCTATATTCTCTCATAAGTAAACATTTTGGTAAAAAAGATAGCCTATTTGAAGCAGGGTCTTGTTATGTAGCCCTGGCCGGCCTCAATCCTCCCTAGTGGTGGGATTACAGGTTTTGCACTACACTTGGTATGAGCCAGTACTTTTTTAAAGGTTATTTATTATTTCTTTGTGCATGAGCTATGGAGTATATAAGGTGGTCAGAAGACAACTTCAGGGTGTTCTTTTGAGACAGTACCTCTTGCTACTACAAAAGAGCATTACACTAACTGGCCAGCAATCTTGAGATTCTCCTGGCTCTAACTCTCCGTGCCATAGGGCATTGGGATCACAGGTGCACATGCCACTTTGTAGCCATCTTTAAGTGGGTGCTGGGGAATTGAACCTGGGCCAATAGGCTTTGCAAGCAATTTCCTTTAACCACTGAGCCATCTCCTTAACCCCTGGGTATGTACTTTTTTTTTTTTTTTTTTTTTGGTTTTTTGAGGTAGGGTCTCACTCTAGCTCAGGCTGACCTGGAATTCACTATGTATATATATGCCGTATATGAACTAAACATGCTGCTAATATTCAGGAAGGGTAAAAGAAAGGTGTGATGATGGGAGTGGGTGGTGTAGATTAATGATGCCCTGCCACCAGACAATGCTTTGGTCATCAGAAGACTGAAAACAGGACAAGAGGTCAGTAAGGTAACCATGGGCCTGAGAAATTGCTCTCACCTAATAATGTCACAGCCAGTCATGATGGCATTACTCTTGTCTGTGGTGATGCTGACATAGACAAACCCACCATACTGCCAGTCACATGTAATACGCACTGCCTGATAATGGGGCATGTGTATTTACCATACTTTTTATCACCACTAGGACACTTCACCTTTTTTTTCTCCCAGTAAGGCAGGGTCTCATGAAGTCATGTTGTGTCAAGGCTGCAGCAGCCTCAGTCACTGTACTTACTTGAGGTCAAGGAGTTTGTGGGTGTGGCTTATGTGGGACCTGGGGAATTGAACCCATGGCCTTAGGCACTAGAGGCAAGTGCTTTAACCCCTGAGCCATCTCTCCAGCCCTGAGGTCAAGGAGTTTGTGAGTTGCACCAAGAGGCCACATCGAGTGACTCTGGGTTTGTGGAGGTGCACTTGCGTTATGGTGACCATACAACAGAAACACTTCTCCTTGAGACAGGGTCTCATGTAGCCCAAGCTTCAAACTCTATGTAACTGAGTCTGGCCTTGAACTCTTCATCCTCTTGCCTCAGCCTCCCAAGTGCTGAGATGCCTGGCATTAATTTTTTGTTTGTTTTGTTTTGGTTTTTCGAGGTAGAGTCTCACTCTAGTCCAGGCTGACCTGGAATTCACTGTGTAGTCTCAGGGTGGCCTTGAACTCACGGCTATCCTCCTACCTCTGCCTCCCAAGTGCTGGGATTAAGGGTGTGCGCCACCATGCCCGGCTTTTTTTTTAAAGATAGAGTCTCATGATGGAATCACTTCATAGTACATTTAAGTGATGCCAGACTACACATGTCCACACAGTAATGTTATAAACACTGAACCATGGGAGAGGAGGAATTTTTTGTTTGTTTGTTTTTTGAGGTAGGGTCTCACTCTAGCCCAGGCTGACCTGGAATTCACTATGTCGTCTCAGGGTGGCCTTGAACTCATGGTGATCCTCCTACCTCTGCCTCCCGAGTGCTGGGATTAAAGGCGTGCGCCACCACGCCCGGTGAGGAGGAATTTTACTTTCAGTTATCTAGTTACAAAACCTTGGGAGCTGTCTATATTTAAAATATTTTTGCATATATTATACATTCCAACAAGGGCAATTTATATAGTAAAAAGCACACTCCCTATTAGTGCAGTTTCTAATATTCTACCAGACTTGTTGCCTGCATACTAAAAGAATACAAACTAGGTATGGTGGTACATTACTGAAATCTTAGCACTTCAAAGGCAGAGGCAGGAGGATCACAAGCACAGGGTCAGCCTGAGCTATATAGCGTGAGTTTCAGGCTAGACAATACTACACGAGACCCACTCTCAACAATAAAAACAGCCAGGGGTGATGGCTCACACCTTTAATCCCAGCACTCAAGGGCTGGAGTGATGGCTCAGCGGTTAAGGCACTTGCCTCCAGTGCCTAAGGCCCCGGGTTCAATTCCCTAGGACCCACATAAGCCAGACCCACAAGGTAGTGGTCCTGGTTCATTCTCTCTCTCTCTCTCTGCTTGAAAATGAATAAATAAAATATTTTTTAAAAAATCCCAGCACTCAGAGGCAAACGTAGGAAGATTGTTGAGTTCAAGGCCTGGGCTAGAGTAAGACCCTACCTGGGTGGAGGGGGAGGAAACAACAAAATTATTCAAAGATTAAAAATTAGAAGGGGAGAAAGCATTACAGAATAACACACACACACACACACACACACACACACACACACACACAGCAAAGAGCCACTATACAGAGCACCCAATACTAACACCATCACATTCAGTCATTATAACAATTCTTCAAAGACAAAAAAATTTACTTGCCTAAGACCCCACAGCTACCAAGTGTCATTTCCAAGATTTGAGGTCAGGCTAAACTAGCAGCCAAGCCTTCTCTTCCCTCTTTCTGAACAAGAATGACTACATCTTGCTTAAAAGAACTTGCAATATTTCTAAGTTGTCTCTAAATCTTGTTTACGACTCACTGCAGTTAAGACTCAGCCAATCCTTTCAATGTGATTCACAACATTCACTGGCAGCACAGCTCTACTAGTATCAAGCTTACTTTTTGGGCCTTTTATTCAGACCCACTGGCCTATGTTTTGTTCGCTATCTCAGGCTTTAGATCTGTCATTTCTTGTGACCCAGTGGCCCAGAGCTGCTGCCGTACCTGTGAGATGCCCCGGGTGGAGCTGTAGGAACTGGTGATGGCATTGCGACTAGAGCTGGGAATGCCACCAGCACATGTGCTCGCCAGGGAGCTCACAGAGGAGGTGCGCGATCGCTTGTTCAAGTGGTCTTCTGAGCTCTGGGAAAGGAGACCTCTCTTCAGGGAGCCAGGCCTAACGACAGGTATAAAAGCAGATGTTACCGAAGGCCCATGCTGCTAAGGTTTCCTCTACAGTTCTGGCACTCTGGAATGAAGATACTCTGTGTATGCTGGCCTGGCTAAATGTACTGATAGGATCATAAGAAAATCCAACACTGAAAACCTGAATGTGATTCTGTTTACTCGTCTACAGCCTGTACACTGATTACCATGCCAGATGAAGACCAGCTGATACCCCGGGCTGGGTGGGCCTGGAGCAAGGATCAGAGAGAGGTGCTGACTGTGGTATGACTTCCAAGGGGCACATGAGAGCACAACAATGTGTTTTAAACTTTACACTTTACGTATGCCAATTATAGTCCTAACAAAAGCTGTTCAGAAAAATAAGATTTAAGAGAACTATGGGAAAGATAATACTGACTCTGACTCTGCACATCAGGGCCTGTAAGAGAAAATTATTGCTCTGGAGAACTGAAGAAACCTACCTGGACCACAAGCATGGCTGCCATCTCAGCCTCCAACCAAAACAGAATTCCCCCAGCACCCACCCTTCCTGCAGGACAGTTACCCAGATGTGCAACAGAACAGTCCCCTTGGTAGCTCCCAAGACAATCCACACCAATTACAAACCAGCTCACTCTCAGACTATGTCTAAATGCATTTCTTCTTTCACCTATAGACCTCATCTAGAGCCAAATCCAGCCAGTTATTTTGCCTTTAATGTAGCAGTCCTTTATTTCTAGGACTCACCCCAGCTTAGCTAGTTCCTTGATGTCCCTACTTCCCTTGAGACTGCACTCCTCCAGGCCAGAACCTTCAAACCCACTCTCCCACCACCCTTGTTGTTTCAGATCCCCTTACCATGCATTTCAAGGTAACCAGGCTTGATTGGGACTGAATGTCAGCTTGCACATCTCTTGTAGCTGAGGACAGGCCCAGTAGAACTACAGAAAGAGCTGCCACTCACCAGCCTCATGCCGTCTTCCTTCTCACAGCACAGTGGCTGCTGGGGCAGCCTTACTATGCTGCTCATTGCAGTACCTCAGTTACCCTAAATGTGTCACCATATTTGAGCCTCTTTCCCTTCCATCTAATTCTTTTCTCCAATGCATTTAACTCGAATGTAGAACTCTAACGTGTCTTAATTTTGTATTACATTTCATCTACAGCATAAGCCCTGAGGTCCTGGTAAAGGATCAAATGAGACATAAATATTCCCAGGCCCTCTTAGCCTTAGTTCATTGCATTTATATTAATGCTTTGTATTCAGTTCACTGACAGTTAATACGGCAAGTTATTCAAAACATTCTTCCTGGCTTTAAGGATGTGAACTTGGACTAATCACACAAAGCAAAAGACAAGGGGCAAATCCATGGTCAACAGCTGTGATACCGTTCCTTTTCCAGTAGCTGGTATTTCTTTCTGGAGGACTCTACTTACTTGGGCACAAAAGCAGCAGGGACTCCGTTGGCCACCAGGGGTTCAAATGCTGAATGTCCACTCCCACTGCTATCATGGCGCCTGGGACAAATCGAAACATTCTCAATGAAATCACACGACCCCCTCTGCCCTTTAATCATTTTTCGTATTTCTGGTATCTTGAACTACCTCTACAGAGTATAAATTCCACTGTTTCAAAACATTAAGCTTCTGAATGGTAAAATAAAAGAGTTCCCTGTAATAAAGTCTAGCAAATGGTACTTCAAGACCTGTTGAACTACTCAGGTTCTTCAAGCTGAGCTTGGTGTCGCACGTGTTTAATCCCAGCACTTAGAAGGCAGAGGTAGGAGGATCACTAGACTGGGACTACAGAGCGAGTTCCAGGTCAGCTAGAGTGGGACCCTACCTGGGGGGGGGGGCGCAGAGGATGAAAGAAAATTTTCTCTGGGACAGGTTTTCACTTTTTATAATCTGTCCTTGAACAAGCTATATAATCTAAGGCTGTCCTTGAACTTGCAAACCTCTTGGCTCAGTCTCGAGTACTGGTATTACAGGAGTGTGCCACGATGTATCAATTTTTCTATGCTAACTTCATTTCAAAACATTACAATCATAAATCCAACACTGCAAGGAGCAATCTGTACACCCCACAGAGCTCCATAAGTTAAAATTCAAAGTATTAGGACAAATCTATACATGTCACACATATGAGTACATACATGGTGCCCATGATTTCTGCTAACCTCCAACTATGGGAAAGATAATACTGACTCTGACTCTGCACATCAGGGCCTGTAAGAGAAAATTATTGCTCTGGAGAATTGAAGAAACCTACCTGGACCACAAGCATGGCTGCCATTTCCTCCTACCTCCCTGTCCTCTGCCACTTCTGCAATATGACAGCACAAACTGCTCACTTACCAGCCTGCAAACCCTTTCTACATGATCCTCTTCTACTCCATAAATACAAATGCAGTTATGAAGATCTCTCATCAGTTCCAGGCATGGAAGCTCACGCCTGTAATCCCAGCAATGGGAAGGCTGAGGCAGGAGGATCACCTCTAGTTCCAGGCCAGCATGAGCTACATAGTAAATTTCATGTTAGCCTGGGTTACAGTGGCCTCATCTCAAAAAATAAAATAAAGGCCTGGAGGGATGGCTCAGCGGTTAAGGCACTTGCCTCCAGTGCCTAAGGCCCTGGGTTCAATTCCCCAGGACCCACATAAGCCCGACCCACAAGGTGGTGGCCCTGGTGTTGTCTCTCTCTCTCTCTCTCTCTCTCTCTCTCTCTCTCTCTCTCTCTCTCTGCTTGAAAATGAATAAAATATTTAAAAAAAATAAAATAAAATAAAATAAATCAGTAACAAAAAAGACTTCTCTCACTTAATTCTGTCACCTAATATCAAAGCTGGCCAATTCTGAAACTGTCGAAATAAGTATTCAGACGATGGGGATAGTGATTAGGCTTCCAGGTGTGAAGTCCACTGTCTCCTCAGAGAGCTAACCCTTTGCATCAAGAAGCACCCCCTTTTCAGTACCTTTAATGTCCTATTTTCAACCCCCTTAAAATCTATAATTATTTTGTGAGCCCAGCATTAGGAATGCCGCAAGTTTGAGGCCAGTATGGGGCTACAGAATGAGTTCCAGGTCAGCCTAGGCTAGACTGAGATTCTGCCTCAAAAAAAAAAAAAAAAAAGTTTTGTTGGGAATGGTGGTGCACCTCTGTAATCCCAGCACTCAGGAGAGCAAAGCAGGGGGATCACCACAAGTTAAGGCCAGTTCTGGTCTACATGCCAAGTTTCAGGCTGGCCAGACTAGACAGTGAGACGTTATCTCAAAAATACCAAAACCATAAACCATCCTGCTCAGAGTCCCTTGAGGGCAGGGACTGTGTCCTGTTTGTTGCTCACCTGGAACAGGGCCTGGCACACAGTGGTGATAAATTATTATCTGCTATATTCCTGGGTCCCATCCCTAGCACCACAAAACCCGCGAGACAAGATAGAACCCTTTCAATGACTTCTTAGAAAGCCTCCATGGGCCCGCACCCTAACCATTTCAGCCTTCTCTTTCATACTTCCGCAAACACTGGTCACTCCATTTTTGATAAGCTACTGGAACCCAGGGAAGGAAACTAGTCTCACTCATTGCAGTAACCTGGCTGTACTTTTACTTTTCTCTGATGAGCGTGTGACTATGACACTTAGCTGGGTGGTTCCCCAACTGACCACAAAACATTGAGCATTTGCTCTTGAAAATGAAACAACAAATTAACATTAAGGTCGGCAGCTGCTGGGCAGCCATGTGTGCCTATGAGCCCAGCACTGAGGAGAGGTCAAAGAAGGAAGACTTCAAGTTTGAGACCAACTTGGGCTCAGAAAATCAGAAAAAAAGGGCTGGAGAGATGGCTCAGTGGTTAAAGGCACTTGCTTGTAAAACCTGGTGGTCAAGGTTCAAATCCCCAGTACCCACATAAAGCCAAATGCACAGTGGCACAGGCATCTGGAATTCATCTGCAGTGCCAGGAGGCCCTGGAGTGTCCATTCCCTTTCCCTCTCCCCGTTTACAAATAATAAAAATTAAAAAAAGAGAGACTAACACATGCTTAGTACTTGTGGAAAAGGAAAATTATCAAATTTACCTGCCTTAGGAAGTATTAAAGACCTCACCAGGTGTGGTGGCGCACGCCTTTAATCTCAGCACTCGGGAGGCAGAGGTAGGAGGATTGCCGTGAGCTCAAGGCCACCCTGAGACTACATAGTGAATTCCAGGTCAGCTTGGACTAGAGTGAGACCCTACCTGGAAAAACCAAAGAAGAAGAAGAAGAAAAAAGGCCTCATTGCCATGAAAGCCAAACCAATGGC
The DNA here is from genome assembly GCA_004024765.1 of Zapus hudsonius. NCBI lineage: Eukaryota > Metazoa > Chordata > Mammalia > Rodentia > Dipodidae > Zapus > Zapus hudsonius. The sequence goes on along the minus strand of PVHP010004016.1, from coordinate 33,494 downwards.
CTATCCATTAAGGCTGGAGCTGGCTTCTGGACCTTCATAGGGAGGCCTGTTTAGTATTCCTGGGCCTGTTACCTTCTTTTGTTTTCCTGGCCATCTGGAAATACTGGGTCTTCTTCTTCCACAGTCCTCTTCTTCCTCTCTTTGAGGGCATTCAGTACAGTCTCCTTTGCACACGGGTCAGGGGCACTGCATGACGGTGTGGATAGGGCTGAGTTGATCACCTGCTCTGGCCTGGAAAAAAGACACGATTGTAGCCATGAGTCACACGAGATAGAAATAAGTCACTGGAACTAGAAACCAACCAACAAGCGGAAGCTTAATGCCATCAGCAAGCTGGGTGTGGTGGCTCTTGCCTTTATCCCAGCACAGAGTAGGCAGAGGCAGGAAGATCACCTTGAGTGGAAAGCAAGCCAGGTCTAAGGACTACAGAGCAAGACTGTCTCAGAGAGAGAGGGAGCAAAGAGGGGGTCTTCTTTTTTGTCTTTGAGAATGGTGGAAGTTAGGGCACGCACCACCAAACTGGGTCCTAAAGGAGTTTTTATGTGGGTGCTAGGGATCCAAGCTCCATGGTAATCACTTTACATACTGAACCATCCCTTCCCCCAATCCCTTTTTATTGCTGTTTTGTCAAACAATTGTAGAATAAAAAAGTGAATGGGTCTGGGAAGATGGCTCAGTGGTTTAGGGTGCTTGCTTGCAAAGCCTGCCAGCCTGGATTTAGTTCCCAAGCCACCCATGTTCACCAGGCACAAAAAGCGGCTTGAATGTTTGATGTTTGCAGTGGCAAGAAGCCCTGGTATCACTCCTTCACCCCATTTGCCAAGAGAAAGTACACTTCCAACAATACTCACAATGGAGAACGCATTAGCTTGCTGTCTGGAGGAGCAATCCTCACGGTCACAGGGCTACACACCATCCTGGAATTCTGAGGAGACAGCACTGCCTTCTTGTGGCCACCATTCCAGCACACGGTGGGCAGTGACCCCAGCAAGGAATACTGTGCCTGCTGGATGGGATAGCGTCTTCGGGGTGTTATGACAAACCGATTGGATAACATTCCACAATCCCTGTGGAGAATGGGAGACACGTTAATGGAACCTCAAAGAACCTTAGAATGGGGCCAGAGTATCTTTAACTAGGTACAGAAACATAGGCATGCAGACATTTTCCCTAGAGTTCTTCAATCTCTACCTCTCTAGTCTCCCTCCTCTTTCTACCCCTTCCCTGTCTGGGAAGGGCTGGGACAGAACCCAGGGCCTTATGCATGCCAATCTAACCTTGCCATTGTGCAGCAACACTCCAGCCCTTAAGTTTCTTCTAAACAGAGAACACAGCATGTGCACGGCAACTTTCTCCTATTCCATCCAAAGGCAGGAAGTAGCAATTGCTTAACAGCTGTCTCTACCATGGTCTGGGACAATTTTGAGAGGGAAATTGAAAACTTTACCCATACAAATATTGTGGGGGGGAAAAACAGTTGATGGAAGGAATATTTTCAAGGCTCTTTTCATTGTTTAGGATAAATCATGAACAAGACACAGCTAAAGCCAAACATTAACAGGAATTCATCTCAACTAGATACATTTATCAAGAACTTAAACTGGGTGTGCTGAATGACAAAAATCCTGGCATTTAGGAGGCAGGGGTAGAAGGATCAGGAACTCAAAGTCACCCTCAGCTACATAATAAATTCAAGGGCAGCCTGGGTTACATGAGATCCTCAAAAAACCAGGGGCTGGAAAGATGGCTCAGTGGTTAAGGCTTTTACCTGAAAAACCTAATGACCAGGGGTTCAATTTCCCAGTACCCACGTAAAACCAGATGCACAAAGGAGCACAAGCATCTGGAGTTTGTTTGTAGTGGCAAGATGCCCTGGTGCATTCATTCTCACTCATCTCACAAATATATATTAAAAACAACAACAACAACAAAACCCTCACTAAAAACCAGGGCTGGAGAGATGGCTCAGTGGTTAAGAGATCTTCCTGTGTAAGCATTGGGGGGGGGGGGCTGAGACTGCCTGATTCCCCAGCACCCACATACACAGCTGTGGAGCAGAGAGTGAAGAATTTCTGGGGCTTGCAAACATAAGCTCTGGAAGCAGTGAGACCCCATCTCAAGGAAAGTAGCAGAGAAGTGATGGAGGAGGGACACCCTAAGTTTCCCACTGGCTTCTGCACACACCCATAAAGGGTGCACACACACATACACACCACACATACCAAAATAAAAATTCTAACATTTATACTATTTTGGGTGGGATTTATCACTACTTGGCTAAATGAAATGTCTCTTAATTTGATCAACTTTGTCAATCAAGTTTTGTCAGAGTTTTATTTTTTAGGACATTGAGTTCTGCTGATAAAATATCTCTTAACTGATTCAATAAATAAATAAATACAGCTAAGCTGGGCGTGGTGGCACCGGCCTTTAATCGCAGGAATTGGGAGGCAGAGGTAGGAGGATCGCTGTGAGTTCAAGGTCAGCCTAGGACCACAGAGTGAGTTCCAGTCTGGTAGTGAGACCCTACCTTGGGGGGGGGACAACACCCCAAAAGAGCTAAATACACTATACGATACAACTCAGAGAAATACCCTTTTAACCTCATACAGAGGTATTTTTGTGATTTATTAACTATTCTACTAATCTTGACTTTACTAACATCCAAGCAGTTTTAAGAACTGGAGGAAGGGGCTGGAAAGCGGCTCAGCAGTTAAAATGCACTTGCTTGCAAAGCCTGATGGCCTTGATTCAAGGCCACTTAAAGTCAGATGCACAAAGTGGCACATTCGTCTAGAGTTCATGTGCATCGGTAGGAGGCCAGCCTGTGGGGTGGGGGAGCAGGTAGACAAAGCCCGCAGGTGTAGGGGAAGGTCGTGGTGACTCACCGGTGGGAAGGCCTCCGGGACGGTCGGAGGAGAGGCGTGGGGAGCGCAGGGTGGACGTGGTGGACGCGCGGGGCGGCGGGGCCCGGCGGCGGGGAGCGGGCGGGCAGGCGGCGGCCGGTTCTGTCCCGCAGGTCCCTGGGGTCCGACGCCAGGGCAGGCTGCGGCGGGCCGGGCTTGCCGAGGTAGCTGCCCATGAGGAGTTGTTCGGCGGGATCAGGCCGTCCGAGAGGGCTCCGGGGCTCTAGGAGATTTCCGTTAGCTGCCGGCTTGGCGGCCGGCGAGGCGAGCGGGGTCCGCTGCAGCCGCCGCGCGTCGCGGACGCCCGTGGACGGGGCGCGCGCGGCTCGGGGCTCGCGGCTCAGTCCCCACCAGGCCGCGGTCGCCCCGACGGCCAGCCAGGCGAGCGCTGCCGCCGCCGGCACCAGGTAGAGCACAAGGCCGAGCAGCGACAGGCCGAGCAGCGCGGCTCCCAGCAGCCCGCCGCGGCCCCGACCCCGGCCCTCCCTGGCGCTCGCTCCGGGCCACCGCCGCTCGCCTACCCCAGCCGCCGCGGCCGCCGGAGACATCGCGGCTCCGCGCCGCGGAGAGTACTTAAATATCCCAGCGTGCACCGCGCCGCGCGCCGCGTCCTGCGCGCCGTGACGTCACCCCGCGCGACTCGGACGCGCCGGCTGCGAGGGTTGAAACGCTCCCGCCCGGAGACCGGCGCGAGATTTCGTCTCTTTCGAAGAATGTCGCCGGACGGTCCCGCGTGGCCTGCGAAAGAGTTGCGTTAAAAGCCAGGGCGCAAAGCTCGGCGTGGTGGCGCACGCCTGTGATCCCGACATTTGAGAGAAGGGGGCAGAGGAGGAGGCCCGCGAGCTCGGTCTCATGGGCTAGACCGTACCTCGAAAGGACAGACAAAAATCAACCAATTAGCAGGGAGGCACCGTCTTTAAAAAAATAATCCAATCAAGCAAGACGTGGTGGCGCACGCCTTTAATCCCAGCACCCGGGAAAAATATCAACCCAATTGGTGGCCTGGGCTACAGAGTGAATTCTAGGTCAACCTACGCTAGGGTGAGACTCTGCTTCAAAAAACAAAACAACAACAAAAAACAAAAAAAACGAGTCTCGGGGCTGGAGAGATGGCTCAGTGGATAAGGGACTCGCAGTACCCACGTAAAGCCAGTGGCACAAAGTGGTGCATGGATCTGGAGTTCCTTTGCAGCGCCCATCCTTTGTCTCTACCTCTGCTTGCAAATAAATGAAATACTAAAAGAAGTCAACCAATTATTGTGGCCATCTTTTAAAAATGGGGAGATTTGTATAAAAAAATGGGCTGTATGTGGTGGCTCTTGCCTTTAATTCCAGCACTTCGGAGGCAGGGGTAGGAGGATCATTGTGGATTGGAGGCCAGCCCTTGGGGGGAGGGACCGGGAACTGGGGGCTGGAGAGATGGGCCGTTAATGATGCTTACTTACAAAGCCTGACTGCCCCTGTCTGATTCCTTAGTACCCACAAAAAGCCAGGTGCACAGTGGTGCATGCATCTGGAGTTGGCCCTGGTGTGGCCATACTCAGTTTCTCTGCCTCTTTCTCTCTCTCTCTCAAATATTTAAATAAAAAGAAAAGGCTGGAGAGACTACTCAATGGTTAAGGCGCTTACCTACAAAGCAGAAGGGCTCCAGTTTGATTTCCCAGTACCCATATAAAGCTAGATGCACAAGGTGTCGTTTGTGCCTGGAGTGTGTTTGCAGTGGCTGGAGGCCTTGGTGTGCCCATCCTCTCCCTCTCTCTTACTGCCTCTTTCATTCTCTCTCAAGTAAATTAAGAAAATATTTAAAAGAAACTGAAAAGGAGTGATGAAAGGAAGGTGCTCAATGCACACAAAGGAGCCTGTGTGGAACAAAAGCCGAGTGGTAAAGGGATGGAGTGTGAAAGGGAGGTGGTGACTACAGACTCTTTCACCCATTCAGGAACGAAAAGTTGTTCTATAGCCTCTCATCTCAGCCCTTAGGAAGTGGAGGCAGGAGGACTAGGAGTTCAAGGTCATTCTTGGCTGCATGGTAAGTTTGAGGTCAGCCTGGGCTACATGAGACTGTCTCAGAAATCAAGGGCCTGGACAGTTGCTCAGTGGTCAAAAGAACTTGCTGTACAAGCCTGAAGACTACAGTTTGGATCCCTAGAACCCACATAAAGCTGAGTGCAAGTAGCGCATGTGTCTGTAATCCCACTGTGCTTAGGCAACAGGACAGAGTCAGGAGAGTCCCAAAGCTGCAGGCCAGCAAGTCTGGCCCTCCAAATGGCAAAACAAGGGAGACCTTGTCTCAAGCAAGGTAGGTTGTCCTCTGACCTCCAGTTCCACACATGCCTATACAACACACATACACCAAGGGGTTGGAGAAACGGCTCAGGGGGTAATGTGCTTGATGGGCAAGCATGACTTGAGTTCAGATCCCAGAACCTTCACATCTACAGTTCTTGTGCTGGGAAAGCAGAGAGAACCTCCAGAAGCACTGGGATCAGCTGGCTTGGCATATGTAGGAGTAGAACGAGAGACCGTGCCTTTGATCTCCATCCGTGTGCTGTGACACGTGTGTCTACTCGCACATACGAGTGGTCAACACTCACTGCCGAGGTGGTGGAGGAAAGATAGGAGCGCTGCTCTTGTGACTGGCCAGAGAAGCTTCTCTATAGAAACTCCATAAAGCTGAAGACAAGAAGCTGCTGAGAGTGCAGCAGTACACGAGGCGTCTCTGTCATGCCCTCCAAGGCTCAGGGAACATTGCAGAATAGGGGACGGAAAGAATGTAAGAGCCAAAAATAAAAATAAAAAAAGAATGTAAGAGCCATAGGGTGGGTACGGTCATCTGGACATGAAATGACTGACTGGTGCATTCATGACCTCACAGTGGTTGTTGTCACCCCCACAGGATCTACACAGGTCTGAGCCCGACATTTTGACATAGAGAATGGAATAGAGGAGGTCAAAAGGAATGAGAATCAAACCAGAAGGACTACCAGGAAAGAGGAGGGTGCTCCGTGGAGTAGGAGTGGGGGAGGGGGACAAGAGAGGGTAATAGGACAGTAATATGATTAAGTTATAGTATGTTCATGTGTTGACATTCTTGCTGGGCATGTTGGCTCACACCTTTAATCCCAGCACTTGGGAGGCAGAGGTAGGAGGATTGCTGTTGAGTTTGAGGCCACCCTGAGACCAAGGTTCATATCCCCAGCACCCACATAAATGCCAGGTTGGCATCTCAGTGCTTGGGAAGTGGCCACAGGGGATCCTTGGGACAAGCTAGCTAGCTAGACAAGCTAATCAATGAGTGCTCTGGATTCAACTGAAAGACCCTGCCTCAGTACATAAGGTGGAAAGTGATCAAGGAAGATACCCCAAGTCAACCTTTGGCCTCCACATGCACGTGCACACATGTGCATGCACGCCTGCACATGGGCACACATACAAACAAAGACAAAAAATAGCTGGCTATGGTGGTGTACGCCTTTAATCCCAGCACTTGGGAAACAGAGGTAGGAGGATCGCCTTGAGTTTGAGGCCAGCCTGAGACTATATAGTGAATTCCAGGTCAGCCTGGGCTAGAGCGAGACCCTACCTCAACAGGCATCCTCAAAAAAAAAAAAAAAACCAGCCGGCGTGGTGGCGCATGCCTTTAACCCCAGCACTCGGGAGGCAGAGGTAGGAGGATTGCCGCGCGTTCAAGGCCACCCTGAGACTACATAGTGAATTCCAGGTCAGCCTGGACTAGAGCAAGACCTTACCTCGAAAAACCAAAAAATAGGTCTGGACAGATTGTTCAATGGCTAAGGCACTGCCTGCAAAGCCTGACAACCTGGGCTCAATTCCCCAGTCCCCATGTAAAGCCAGATGCACAAAGGAGCACATGCATCTGGAATTTGTTTGCAGTGGCTGGAGGTCCTGGCATGCCCATTCTCATTCTCTCTGTGTCTCTTCTCTCTTTCTGAAATCTGTTTCTCTATGATCAAGAGAAAGATGAAGCCAGGCATGAGGAGGGAAGAAAGAAGGAGAGAAGGGGGACAGAGGGAGTAAGAAAAAGAGAAGAGTTGGAGTTCATAGTTAACACACGTCTGCTACTTTGCCTAACAAAAAATCATGAGCTCCTGATAAGTGGCAGGAAATATAACAGGACCTGATTATGCATAGTCAGAGGCAGAGTCAATCCTTGAATCTTCAAGGTTACTTAAATCTACTTTACCTCCTGGTATGATCCAATAGGACGTTACTGTGCATTTACCACTAGAGGGCAGCCTGAGGCTTGTCTATAATGGCACAGTTGTAAGGGTCACCATCCACCTCAGTTCCCAATACACTCGCTTCCTCATGATGGGCAGTACATCATTAAATAAAAAATTCTTGCCGGGCGTGGTGGCGCACGCCTTTAATCCCAGCACTTGGGAGGCAGAGGTAGGAGGATCACCATGTGTTCAAGGCCAACCTGAGACTACAGAGTGAATTCCAGTTCAGCCTGGGCTAGAGTGAGACCCTACCTTGAAAAACCAAAAAAAAAAAAAAAAAAAAAAAAAAAAAAAAAAAAAAAAATCTTGGGTTGAAGTGTGGCTCAGTAGAGTGCTTGTCCCTCTAGAATTTACAAGTCCCTGGGTTCCACTCCCAGTATCACACACGTAAACACACACCTATACAAGCAGATTCAAACACACACACACACATGCAAAACCTTCTTTGTGTGTGTGTTTTAAGACAAGGTTTCATGTAGGTCACGCTGGCCACGAATTCACTATGTAGCTAAGCATGGCTTTGAATTCCTGATTCTTCTCTTCCACCTCCCAAGTGCTGGGATGACAGATATGTACCACCATGCCTGGCTCTGAAACTCTCCTGATAGGTAGAAAAATGAAGGAACAAGCTATCGGTGAATTCCCTGGATGTCTTTATTGTCTTGCCTCCTGTGTATCACCTTGGTTTATGTGTTAGAGCAGTCTACAACTGGGACATAGCAATGGGTGTGTGTTGGGAAAGGCAGCAACTCAAGAAGCTACCATGTTGACTAAATCACCCTACTCTAGCAAAACCCATGAAAGAAGCCTTCTTCCCCACACTCAGGACTTCAGCTTGCACCAAAGCATGTGGACCCTCCCCACCCTGTACCAGCAGAACAGAGGTGGCCTTCTCACTCCCCCAGAGTGAGGCTGTTGGGAAAAGTTCTTCTGACTAATACAACCTGCACTTATTCGGACAGTAGTAACAAGACTGTTCCATCCTCTGAGATGGAGGAGGAATTGGAGGGGGGATTCTTTAAGCATGTGTGTGAAGGCCTGGCCATGCCCTCCAAATGCCCACAAGTGAAAACAACTAGAACCAACTTGATGAAAGCTTGGAGTGCTAAACTAGTATGGTCCACTCTGAGGCTTCCAACTGACCTTGGGGACGGCACATACATGGATGACGAGGCCAGAAAGGCTCTGCAAGACCTTTAAAAACTAAACTGATGTGTAAACCAGGGTTCATAACATTGGACCACAATTTGCATCTCGATTCTAAACAGGCTGCATTTCTGCCTAAAAACAGAAGATTTATGCTAGGGATGTGGTCTAGCATGCACGGAGCCCTGGGTTCCATTGCCAGCACTGCATAAACCATGCACAGTGATGCCCATTTACAGTCCTGGCACTCAGGAGTTGGAGGCAGAGAATCAGTTCAAAACCACCCTTGGATACCTAGCAAGATTTAGGCCAGCCTGGGCTGCATGAGACACTGTCTCTAAACAAACAAGCAGCATGAAATAGAAGGCATAAACAGGAAATAGCCTGGTGACATAATCTTGTAAGTGTCAAGGATGAAACTAAAAACTATTCTGCACACTAACAACCTGGGAAACCTGAGCTCAAATGATTTGAGAAGACAAACACTGGGTTTCAACACAAAAATTCTAAGTCCTGGGCTGGAAGTGGTGATGTGCATGTGCATGCACGTCTGTAATCCCAGTACTTCAAGAGGAGGCAGAAGCAGATCACGAGTTCAAGGTTAGCCTTAGCTACATAGTAAGTTTGAGGACAGCCTGGTCTAGAGACACTGTCTTCACAGAAGTGTGTGTGTATGGGGGGAGGGGGCTGGGGAGATGGGTCAGGGGTTAAAAGCTCTTGCCTGATGACTGGAGTTCTGACCCCAGAACCCATGTGAAGCCATGCAGTAGTAACACATCTGCGATCCTTGTATGCATGCCTACAGGCACGTGTACCTGCACTTACATGTGTAAACCTCTTGGTCCTTTTTCCTCGGTCTCTTAATGTGTGTAAGTCTTTCTCAGTCTTCTCCCCTTCCTAGCGGACTCCCGAGGTCTCCTGCTCTGCCTGCTATCTGCGTGTGTAAGCCCCTTCTCGGGAGGTCTCCTCCCTGGAGATGTCATGATGTTCTCCCATCTCCCCTTCCTAGGCTGGGAAGGGGTTGAATTGTTTTTGGCTTGGGCATCCCTGCTAGCCTTTGGATTCCAAACTCTCCCTAAAATAACCCTTATAATTCAGAATGTACCTTTCTCTGAGTCCACATTTTTCATTCTTTGCTAACTTTGAAACAAGGACCCAAAAGTTGGGGGCCACAGGCCTGGGATCTTCTTTCTACATTTTTATGGAATTGAATCCCTCTCTGGACCCCCCCAATTCCTGCCTCCCTAAGATGACAGGCCATATTCTTAGATTTGCTTTTTTTTTTTAATGTGAGGTGCTTTAAAAAACCGACACGCTCGATGCTTCGCGTCCACCGCGGGTGACCTGCCCCCAGCTGAACGCGGCAGGGACTTACCACACCGCGCCACGTCCAGGAGGGTCCCCGAGGGCCGTAACCCAGCCACGGCCGCTGCAGACCGAACGACCTTGACTGTAACAGCCTGGGGTCCCCGAGGACCTGGCCCCCAGCCGCCCCGGGCAGGGCAGCGCGAAGCTCCGTCCACCGGGCAGGACCCCAGCGGGCGGAAACCTCGGACTCCCGACATGCCCCGCGCGCGCCGACGTCACTGCGGGGCGACGCCGGCGAATAAGGGCGGGCGCGAGGCGGCCGGTTGTTAGGCAACCAGGCTAGCTGACGGCTCCCCAGCAACCTACATGCACCGCGCATGCGCGCGATGACGCAACCACGGAGCGACTCCTGCGAGATGAGGGCGGGCGCGAGGCGGCCGGTTGCTAGGCAACCAGGCTAGCTGACTCAGTGGTCCAGAGCGATGACCTGCCTGGGGCTTGCTTCTCGCCCTTTCTCAGGCGGAGGGAGCCCGATCCAATGTCTCTTGTCATCTTCTCCACCGTCGTTCTCTTTTCTTCAGTTTATTTTCGGGTGGTCACAACGGTCTCGGTTGGAACCCCTTCATGATGGCAGCTAGGCCTGCAGGTGAGTCCTCACAGAGGCCTGGCCTCCCGGCTGGCAGCACTAATGGCGCACACCTTTAATCCCAGCACTCAGGAGGCAGAGGTAGGAGGATGGCAGTGAGTGAGACCACAGTGAATTCCAGGCCAGCCTGGGCTACACCGAGACCCGACCTCGAAAAACTAAAAATAAAAAGGAATTTTGGGCTGGCGAGATGGTTCAGTGGTTAAAGCGCTTGTCTGCAAAACCTAACGACCCAAGTTTGATTCCCCAGTACCCACGCACAAAGTGGCGCATGCATCTGGAGTTCATTTGCAGTGGTTGGAGCCCGCCTCGCCCATTCTTTCTGCTTGCAAATATTTTTTAAAAACAGGAAAATGTTTAGTAGGTGCAAACCAGTATTTTTCTTTTCTTGTGGCTTTGAAGCAGTTTCACTATTTATGTATCCCAGGCCGACCTCAAAACTAGGTATCCCCCTGCCTCTGCCTTCCAAGGGCTGCAAATATGTCACTATGGCCTTCCCACTCCAGCATCTTTGGGGATATTGCATATGGAACCTCAGGCCTTGTGCATGGTAGCAAGGCCACCACCCCCCCAACTGGAGGATTCCCAGCAGGTGCTCTACCACTGAAGCACACCCCTAGCCTACAAACCAATGTTTCTACGACATAAGAACCTTAGGATACAGAAGTGGTCTGGATACTGGAGCCCAAACCCCAGGGTCACTCTGGTTGACCAATAATCACCACTATTCTCCATAGCCAGGCTGAAATATTTATTTGAAAAATTGAAAACACAGACACAATGCATTATACAAAGAAAGGTCTTAATACCATACTCAAAAGTTTTGTTTGAAGAAAACAAAAGCCAGTGGCTACCTGCCCTGGGAAGGTAGGCACTCTGTGAGAAGTGAAATTCAGTTATAGGGACTATTCTAATGGAGGATTGGGGAGGAGTTTAAAAACAGAAGGAAAAAAAAAAAAACCCAACACCATTCCTGCAAATTTGAGTTTGCTGTACGTTTGAAACATATGCGTCATCACCAAGATTTAACTGAACCTCCTCGGTTTGTCCCTTGAATGGTAATCAGCTTAATTTAGGGTATTCAAACCTGAGGTAGTTGAGGGTCACCTGAAAAACATGTCTGGAAAGATCTTTGCTCAGAATTAGATCCAATAGTGTCTAACCATTTCTGGCTTTGGTTCCTGGGATATGAGGCATTGTCACTATTGTGGTGCCCGTCCTGTTTGGTCCGGACCTAGGACACAAGGAACTAAGCAGCACACAGCCAGCCTAAATTGCTGCTGACTGGCAGGCTCTGTGGTGGGGGCGGTGGTTTCCTATCCTATAGGCAGTGTGTTTACTGAAGGGCCCAAGAGGTGGAGAGAGGGGGACTGAGCTGTTCTGGCTGGAAGGCCAGTGTGGAGGACACAAGATGGCAGAGGGAGAGGGCAGACTGCTCTGGTTGGAAGACGAGTGTGGAGGATTCTAGATGGCAGGGCAGGGCTGACTGCTCTGGTTGGAAGGCTGGTATTATAGGTAAGTACCACCATGCCTGGCACGGTCTAATTGAAGCTCCTTACCGAATACCAGATACAGCTGAATTTGAATCTTATAGCTCAAGCTGGCCTAGAATTTATGATTCTCCCAACTCGGCCTGCCAAGTGCCAGGATGACAGACACGTACCATCACACTCAGTTTAAGAATATCGTCGTTTCAAAGCCGGGCGTGGTGGCACACGACTTTAATCCCAGCACTCGGGAGGCAGAGGTAGGAGGATTGCCTTGAGTTCAAGGCCAGCCTGAGACTACACAGTGAATTCCAGGTCAGCCTGGGCTAGAGTGAGACCCTACCTCAAAAAACAAAAAACAAAAAACAAAAAAAAAAAGAAAGAAAGAAAAAGAATATCGTTGTTTCTAACTCTAGTGAGCTATTATCAAAGTAATTATATGACACTGGACAAGCAGGGACACTTGTGACATTGAATTAGCTTGTGCTCGGGCACAAGGCAGAGCTCGTTAGGGTTTTAAAAAATAACTGACTTTAGAAAGGGTGCTCTTCAGAGAATCCTGATCTGTTACAGTCTGCTTGCTTTTCCCTTTCACTGAGACAGACGTGTGAAGTTTAGAGTGTAGAAGAACTACGCAGCCACCTTTGAAAAGTTGACTCACAGAGCACACACAACTCAGCCTAATTGGCACAAATGGGCCCAAGAATGCCACCTACTGCTTATTCTGACCCTTGAACTTGAGCAATGTTAAGTACAGAGACCACATCAACCAACATGAGACTGCTCTATGTCTACCATGGCTAATTCTTTTAGCTCAGTGTGGAGGTCATATATTTGGAAACTGTCATCTTGGTTTTCTGGGACAGTTTTCAGAATGTCCATCTAGAAAATGCATGGAGATGGAGTGTGGGTGGGTGGGGGGTAGAAAAAGGGAGGCTGATTCACAGTGATCACAACTCACCACTCAGCAGAGCTCAGCTGAACCCCTGGGAACAGCTCCAGGAAGTGTCTGCTGGCTCCCACCTATGAGTTGCTAAAGATTAAAAGGAAGACTTCCCCTCTGCCTCCCCCAGATCAGAAGGTCACTTAATTCAGGGGTTCCATTTTTCCATTTGAGGGTGGCAAAGTGCTCTCAGACTGCCTGTGTCTCGTGGCTGTCCTCTGTCCCCACCAGGGGTCATAACTGGTGGGTGGTTCATCATTCTCATTTCCCCTGCTCCTTGATGCTTTGGCAGCCAAGACTGGAACTGACCAGAGGTGACACTTTGGCCTTGCCTGGGATGGATGAAGACTGAGGTTGGAGGGCACAGCAGGGCAAGTCTGGCCACAGCCACCTATGGTCTGGATTGCTCCAAGCATCTCTGTGGGTTACTTGAAGTTTAGTAATAAATATGAAGGGTTCTTTACTGAGCAGAGTTCTCTCCTGATGAGAGCACTTAGGCCTCATCAGGTGGGTTTGTTGAATAAGTAGCACTCAGAACTATCTTCTTCTGGTTCAACAGGATGCCGAGGAGGGAACTGTTTCTGGTCCTTTCTATGCTCCCTCAGAGCACTGCCTAGGTTTCAGGAGGTGACCAACATGACATGGCCTGGTGGCTCACTCTGGGGTTGTAGTGTTGATATTCACACCAGCTCCATCTAAGCATGTGATAAAGGGAGGTGAGCCTGGTCACAGGAGCTGTCCCCTGAACAGCTGGCCCTCTCTGATGTCTCCTGGCTTGGGAGGGTGGACAGAGGCATTCAGCTGGCATCCAGCGTGAGGAAGGAAAGGCACTCACTCTACTCCTGCCTTTTGAGGAGAGACCAAGGCTGACCCAGGCAGCTGAGCTGGAGCACCAAGGCATAGCTTGAGTGGCACCATGGTGTGGGGGTCCCCTCCTGGAAGGCTCAGAGTTCCAGAATTGGGGGGTGCCTTTTGGGAAAGTTGGTTGTGTGAGTGAACCTTTCAAAATATAAAAGCAAAAGACCCAAACAAGCACCATGAGAAGCAGTGGGAATCCGCGGAACTGCTCAAAGTGGGGAGGAGCATTGCTCTGGAGGCTCTGCCGGGCCCACTCCTTCCATGTTCTTCCGAGTGTGGACTCCATCAGACCTTGGTGCTCACGAGTTTGTGCAAATGATGAAATGCAAAAGACTGAGGAGAAAGAAAGAAAACAAAACAAAACAGGGGTGAGATGTCCATTCTGAAATCTCAGTGACCAAGAGCTTAAGAAGGACATGATTGTTTAGAGAGAAAATACTTTGCAAGACTGTCAGCCATGTTCTTGTTCTCTGTGGGCCCAAGCTTACTCATGGCCAGCACTGGCCAGTACAGACACAGGAAATATGGCAGAACTCAGCTCATGGGTTTGAACAAAGAAGTTGTTGCTGGAAGGGACATGCAATGCCTCAGCTCTGCTCAATGGATAGTGTGGCTGCTACTGAGACTTCCACCAGTGGCGGGAGGGAGGGAGGGAGGGAGGAAGGGAAGGAGGGAGGGGTGTCACAAACACAGTGGTAACCAGGATTTACATTTTGACGGATGGGGCGTTGGCTTGGATCTATTCTTTTTCAGGTGTCGCTTCTTGCAGTGTAGATGGAGAGGCTTCAGTCCCTAGAAGAAAATACCTGATGTTATTTAGATGGTACTTCACAAGCACATACAAACTCCTCAGCAAAAAGTGCCGCTATATGCTGGGCGTGGTGGTGCACGCCTTTAATCCCAGCACTGGGGAGGCAGAGGTAGGAGGATCACTGTGAGTTCGAGGCCACCCTGAGACTACATAGTGAATTCCAGGTCAGCCTGAGCTAGAGTAAGACCCTACCTCGAAACCCCCCCCCCAAAAAAAAAAAAAGTGCCGCTATGATGGGCTCTCAAATTCATGACAACCATGTAACAGTATCATCAACTATGCTCCACTGTCTAGGACTCATGATGACAGACTTACCTTCCATTGTTGGTCAAGATCAATAAGCCACAGTCTTGTGACACACTTGATCATGTGGATATATGGAAAGCAGCATATGGGGGTGTCTCTGGGATGGGACCTGGATATCTGTCTTCCTATATATCTAGGTTTTTGGTAGCACTGAGGACTGAACTAAGGGCCTCCAGCATGTTAGGCAAGTGCTCTACCACCGAGCCACACCCCAGCCCCTCACTGGGGGATTCTAGGCAGGAACTCTACCACTGAGTCATGCATGTGTCAGGAGTTCATTTGCATTGGCTGATGACCCTGGTGCTTCCATTTTCTCTGTCCCTCTTCTCTCTCTGCTTACAAATAAGCCAGATGCACAAAGTGGCCCATGCATCTGGTGTCCATTTGCAGCAGCTGGAGGCCCTGGCATGCCCATTCTGTCTGTCTCTCTTCAATCTCTCTGCTTGCAAATAAATTGACGAGAGAGAGAGAGAGAGAGAGAGAGAGAGAGAGAGAGAGAGAGAGAGAGAGAGAGAGAGAAAGAAGAAGAAGAAGAAGAAGGAGGAAGAGGAGGAGGAGGAGGAGGGAATGTATGGGCACACCAAGCCCTCTTGGGACTGCAAATGAATTCCAGACACATGCATCATGTTGAGCATCTGGCTTTATGTGGTTACTGGGGATTGAACCCAGGCTGTCAGGCTTTATAAGCAAGCACTAGGCCATCTCTCCTTTACATTTTTGAAATGGAATCAGGCCCAGGCTGGCCTTGCATTCAATGTGTAGCCAAGGCTGCTGACTTCAAACCTTTTATACCTAATGTCTGGGTTTGTGCATGAGTGTATGTGTTCATGTAAATGTGGGTGCATGTACATGTGTGCAGGTGAGCATACATGTGTGTACATGCATGTGGAGGTCAAAGGGTAGTATCAGAGGTTTTTCTCAGTTGTTCTCCATCTTAGGTTTTTCTGAGACAGGGTCTCTCACTGAATTTGGAGCGCACCCATTTAGCCAGACCAGCTATCCAGGAAGTCCTGGGGAACTTCCTCCCCAGAACCAGGATTACATGTGTGTATCACTGTCTGGCTTTTACATGAGTGCTGGGGATATGAACTTAGGCCATTATATTTGGCAAGCACATTAACCACTGAGCCATCTCTTTGGCCCTGATCATCAATTATTAGTCCTCCCGTCTCAGCCTCATCTTAAGTAGCTGGGATAATAGATATGCACTATTACACCAGCTTGGGGGCCTGATTATTCTTCCACCACATCTCTCCTCCTGAACCTTTCTGTATCTGTTTGATTTATTTTATTTTGAGGTAGAGTCTCACTGTAGCCCAGACTGACCTGGAATTCACTATGTAGTCTCAGGGTGAATTCAAACTCATGGCGATCCTCCTACCTCTGCCTCCAAAGTGCTGGGATTAAAGGCATGCACCACCATACCCAGCTCTGTGTCCTCTGTCCATTTTGGTGCATTGCTGGTTCTAGTCAATTAGAACCATGTCATTCTTTGGACCATCTGCTGTCTACTGAGCACTATTCCTCCAACTGTGGGCTTGCTGACAAGGCTAGTGATCTGGGAAGGCATGGAGGGACTGAGTGACAAGTTCATGGGCCAATGTTGAAATCTTTATTTTAATTTTCAATTTAGGTAGTAGTTGTTTTCTTGGAGCTACATAACCCAGGGTGGCCTCCAAATTGTGATTCTCTTGACTCTGTTTGGAAATGCTGGGATTACATGTGTGTGCCCCATATCCGGGTCAGTGCTGAGGTCTTGAATGCTTTCAATTAACTACAATGTATTCCAGCTTTAGGCTTTTTTTTTTTTTTTTTTTGTGAGAAGTGGAGGAGGGAGTGACAGAACCCAAGGCTTCCTGTTCTGATAGAAAGACCCTTACCTGAGATGACACTGTCAGCCCCCAAGGTCAGCTTACCTTCTTCCCAGCCTTCAGCAACACCAGCAAGCTCATAATGCTTTTTCCGAAGCTCTCCTAGTTTCTGACGCTCCTTCTGAAGGTCATTTTCTAGCTCCAGCACCCTCACCTGTGGAAAAGTAAGTGGACTGTTCCTGCCATACTCTGGTTTGGTTTGGTTTTGGTGCTGGGGATTGAAGCCAATGTTACACACATGGTGAGTGAGTGCATCCTCTTCTGCTGAACCACACCCCAGCCCCTCACTGGGGATTCTAGTCAGGGGCTCTATCACTGAGCAACCCTAGCCCCTCACTGGGGGATTCTAGGCAGGTGGTCTACCACTGAACCATACCCCAGCCCCTCACTGGGGGATTCTAGGCAGGAGCTCTACCGCTGAGCCACACCCCAGCCCCTCACTGGGGATTCTAGGCAGGAGCTCTACCACTGAGTAATGCCCCCAGCCCCTCACTGGGGGATTCTAGGCACATGGGTCAGGAGTTTATTTGCAGTGGCATTAGGTCCTGACACACCGATACACACACACACACACACACACACACACACACACACACACACACACAGTCTCTTATAAATGAATAAATAATAAAATTTTAAACAAAAACCCAAAACCTTCATGGACAAAAGAGCCAGCTATTCAGATTCTGGGAAGGAACATTCTGGTCAAAGGGAACAAGGCAAAGGCACAGAGGTAGGAATGAGCTTTAGGCGTTTAGCGTGGGTGAGAGTCCCAAGTGAGAATCAGGACAGGATCAGTCCATCTGAGGACCATGGCTAGGTACGGTGTTCAGAGAAGCTACTGGAACAATTTAAGCAGGAAGGTGACCTGTTGACCCTTATGTTTTCAAAATATGATGTGGAAAATGAATATATTGTAAAGAGTCAGCAATAGAAGCCAAGTAGCCCTGGTGGCTTTTCATTTCTTTTTAATTTTTGGGTTTTGGAGATAAGATCTTTATGTGTAGCAAGCTGTGTAGCAGGTTGGCTGGGACCAGGCTGGCCTTGAACTTAGGATCCTCCTGTCTCAGACTTCTGAGTGCTAGGATTATAGGTGTGGCACATGCCTATGATATCAGCCTTCAGGAGGTGGGAGGCTGGAAGATCAGAATGTTAAGGTCATCCTCAGTTTAGGGAGTACAAGGCCAGCCTGGGCTACAGGAGACCTTGACTCAAAACAAGCAAAACAAAGCCACAAGCCAGCTAGATCTCTGGACTGTTAAAGGAACATTAGTCCATTACTAAAGAGCAAGACATAAGATTCTATCTCTACTGATTACTTCTCTGCACTTCTACAGTTTCTTTCAGCATTGTTAACATTCTTGGACTAGCAGATGCATCTCTGTTTATTTCTCTCCATGTTTGATTCCAATCTCTCTCTTGAACACCAGAACAGAGGACAACCTCAGGGGGTTGGTCCTCTCCTTCCACCTTGTTTGAGGAAGGGTCTCTCTTCTGGTTTGCTGCTGACCCACAAGCTCCTGGACTTTCCTTATACTCTGCCTCCTATTTCATAGGTATGATGGGATTACAGATGTGTGTCTTTTTTGTTCAGCTTCAGTCTTGCAGAGCAAATGCCTTTATCCCCTGAGCCATCTCCCTAGCCCCAACTCTTTTGTTTTCTTTTTAGGCTTTGTGAGGTAGGGTCTCACTCTAGTCCAGGCTGACCTGTAATTTCAGGATGGCCTCTAAGTCATGGCGATCCTCATACCTCTGCCTCCCAAGTGCTGGGATTAAAGGCATGTGCCACCACACCCAGCTAATTTTTAAAAAATATTTTTTTATTTATTTGACAGATTATATATATATAATCTGACTCTACATATATATGTGTGTAGACAGAGACAGAGACACAGAGAGAGAGAGAGAGAGAGAGAATGGGCACACCAGGGCCTCCAGCCACTGCAAACGATCTCCAGACAGACACATGTGCCACCCTGTGCATCTGGTTTTACGTGGGTACTGGGGGATTGATCTCAGGTCCTTTTGCTTTATAGGCAAGTGCCTTAACCACTGGGCCATTTCTCCAGCCTAATCTTTTGTTTTTTTGAGTCTTGCTATTTAGCTTAGGTTGGCCTGGAACTCACTAAGTAGTCCAAGAGGGCCTCAAGCTTATACCACCCCCCTGCCTAGGTCTCCCATATGCTGGGATTACATATGTGTGCTACCACAGGGGCCTTTGTTTTCCCAAATAGGAATACAATTTGGGTTTGATGTCTAGGTAATGGTGTTCTCACCTGGGAATCCATCTCTTGGCGTTTGATCTGGGTCAGCGTCATGCTTGAGAAGTCCATATTGTCTGTAAGGAAGGAAAGAAAAAGGTCCTGTTAAATGATGTTCTTGATTGGTGCTCACCTGAGGGCAACACCAACGCTACTGAAAAGCTTGCCTGGCAGCTGTCCACTGTTACGGCTTGAAGCTGAACTGTCCTCCATAAGCTCATGTTCTGAGAGCTTGATTCCCCAGCCAAGGGTGCTATTTTGAAAGGCTGTGGGAATGTTTTAGAGGGTGGACCTTGCTGGTAGGAGGAGGTCATGAGGGGTGGGCCTTAGAAGTTTATACCCCACCCACAGTTCTAACTGCTCTGCTTCCTGGTCTGACATGATGTGAACAGCTTCCCCTCACCACAACACTCATGTGCCTTCCACGTATCAGGGGCTCTGTGTACTTTCTCTTCTTTCCCTCCCTCCCTCCCCCCCTCCCTCCCTCCCTCCCTCTCTCTCTCTCTCTCTCTTTTTTGGTTTTCAAGGTAGGGTCTCGCTGTAGTCCAGGCTGACCTGGAATTCACTATGTAGTCTCAGGGTGGCCTTGAACTCACGGCAATCCTCCTACTTCTGCCTCCCGAGTGCTGGGATTAATCTCTCTCTTTTTCTTTTTTCTTTCTTTTTTGTTTTTCGAGGTAGGGTCTTGCTCTATCCCAGGCTGACCTGGAATTCACTATGTAGTCTCAGGCTGGCCTTGAACTCATAGCAATCCTCCTACCTCTGCTTCCCAAGTGCTGGGACTAAAGACATGCACCACCATGTCCAGTTCCTCTTTCTTTCTCTTAATCTAATATGTGGCATCTAGTCTTAGGGGAAAACCAGGATGCTTGTAAACAAACAGAAAGGCTGCTGAGATGGCTTAAGCCAGAGAGCCCGAGGAGGTCTGAGAGACTGCTCCAGTTTGATCCTCAGCACCCACATAAACAGTTGGGTGTGACTATACATGTCTGTAACCCAGGCCCTATGGGGAGCAGAGACCACCAGGGCTCACAAAAAAAAAAAAAAAAAAAAAAAAAAGCTCTGAGATCGAGACTCTGGCTCAAGGAAGAACAGGTGGTGGTTTGAATTGGGTGTCCCCATAAACCCATGTAAGTGTTCTGAACACTAGGTCCCCAGCTGGTGGCAATTTGGGAACTGGAGCCTCCTGGAGGAGGCATATTGTTGGGGGTGGGCTTCTGGGGGTTCTAGCGAGCTTCCCCTGGCCAGTGTTTGGTATACTCTTCTGTTGCTGTTGCCCATCGGATGTTGGCCAGGAGGTGTTGTCCAGCCTCTGCTCCTGCCATGTTTTCCCTGTCCTCATGGAGCTTCCCCTCCAGCCAGAGTAAACCTTTTCCTCCCACAAGCTGCTTTAGGTCAGGTGCTTGGTGCCAGCAACGTGAAGCTGACTGGAACAAGGTGGAAGAATGACACAGGGGACACTTGATATTCCCTCCAACCACTGCAGACCAGCATGGCTACACGTGAGTACATGACTGCACACGGGTGTACATGGGCACAGGCACACACCACATCACACACACACACACACACACACACACACACACACACACACACCAAAAGACAAAGCAGGAGAATTTACAAACAAAACTCGGTGAAATTAGGATCATAGGGGAAAAGTTGGTTACCTGTCTCCTCAATCTGAGATTTGGCAGAAATGGTTGAGGCCACCACCTCAGCCGTGGCCTGGTTCACTCTCCGAGAAGCCTGCTGAAGCTGGGTCAGGTTGTGGCTACCTTTACCAGCTTTCACCTGTCAGGACAAAGCAGATTGACGTCACACCAAACAGTGCAGCAAGGATGGGACCAGACAGCAGGTCTGATGGCTTTGGCAAACTTGTGAGTTCTGTTGTCATCGCCAGACAGCTTCTCAAACACCTCTGCCTGTGGAGGGAGATCCCGGCTCCTCTGTAATGTGAACAATTACTCACCATGAAAAATAACATGGAATAAGGAAAACTCACTAGGGACCATGAAAAATAACATGGAATAAGGAAAACTCACTAGGTGAGACACTACCTGAAGAAGAGTCACAACCTTTACGTGAGGAGGAAAGGGCACAGGTCCAAGTTTAGAGACACGTGAGGGGCAGATATTGATTATATGGAACTTCAAAGTTAAGCCAGGTGACTTGTGGATTGCATCAACCACTTCTCTCTGACAATATCCATTCTATTCATTTATTTATGGTAGGGATGAAACTCAGGGCCTTGTTTGTGTATACTAGGCAAGTGCTCTATCACTGAGCCATGCACACAGCCCCTCACTGGGGGATTCTGGGCAGGAGACAGGTGCTCTACCACTGAACCACTCAGCCCCTCACTGGGAGATTGTGGGCAGGAGCTCTACCACTGAGCCACACCCCAGCCCCTCACTGGGGGATTCTAGACAGGAGCTCTACCACTGAGCCACACCCCAGCCCCTCACTGGGCGATTCTAGGCAGGTAATATACGACTGAGCAATGCCCCCAGACTCTCTAGAATCTCATCAGGAAATTCTAAGCAAGTGTTCTACTGGTGAATTATATATCTGACCTATATTTTTCTTCTGAGACAAGGTCTTGCCAAGTTTCAGTCTGGCCTTAAACTGTCAATCTTCCTGCCTTGGCCTCTGGAGTGGATAGCATGACAGGCCTGTGCCATCGGGTCTTAGCTGAGTGCTCTGTGAACGCCAGGTTGACTACATAGAGCTTGGGTTCCTGGAACCTTCAAAGGCTACTTAACAGAGGTGAAGGGGACAGCAAGACACACACATGATGAGCCAGGTGAAGGCCTGGTCTCTTTCCTGGCTCATGTCAGGCTGTGAGAAATGGGCCTTATAGGAACATTGAGAGGAAGAATTTTTAACTGGGACCCAACCAACCTGGGCTGTGAATAAGTCACCTGCTCTTGGGGTCGGTTCTATCTCACACAGATAAGCCTTACAGTGTCATGGGAGAGCTGGACAGGGTCCTACCTTGGATGCGGCCACAAGCTGGGCTGTGCTAGCAGCAATCTCATGCGAACACACCATGAGCTCCTCAAACTTCCCTTTGCCTTGGACCACAAGGTCAGCAGCATCCCTGACAGCCAGGAAAGGACACAAAGGACAAGGTCACAGAGAGCCACCTCCAGCCCACCCAGAAGTTCCTGTGTCTGTGTCCTCCTGGGAGACCCCCGAGTCCCTTTCAAACTCTCCTATTCACTTGCTTATCAATCATTTGTTTCCAGTTTATTTATTTTGAGGTAGGGTCTCACTCTAGCCCAAGCTGACCCAGAACTCACTCTGTAGTCCCAGGCTGGCCTTAACTCTCACAGTGATCCTCCTACCTCTGCTTTCTGAGTGTTGGGATTAAAGGTGTGCGCCACCACACCTGATTATTTTCAGATTTAAAAAAATTATGAGAGAGAGAAAATGGGCATGCCAGGGCCTCCAGCCACTGCAAAGGAACTCCAGATGCATGCACCACCTTGTGCATCTGGCTTTACATGGGTAATGGGGCATTGAACTCAGATGCTTCTGCTTTACAGGCAAGTTCCTTAACCACTGAGCAACCTCTCTAGCCCAAGTTTCAGCTTTATTAAAAAAATATTTTTATTTGCTGGGTGCCTTTAATCCCAGCTCCCAGTAGGCAGAGGTAGGAGGAGCGCTGTGAGTTCAAGGCCAGCCTGGGACTACAGAGTGAGTTCCAGGTCAGCCTGGGCTAGAGTGATACCCTACACTGAAAATGCCAAAAGAAAACTTTTAAAAACTTATTTATTTGCAGAGAGAGAGAGAGAGAGAGAGAGAGAGAGAGAGAGAGAGAGAGAGAGAGAGAGAGAAAGAGAGAGAGAGAGAGAGAAATATGAATGGGCACACCAGGGCCTCTTGACCCTGCAAATGAACTCCAGAATCATATACAACTTTGTGCATCTGGCTTTACATGGGTACTGGGCACTTGAAATCAGGCAGGCTAGCTTTGCAAGAAAGCACCTTTAACTGCTGAGCCATCTTCCCAGCCACTGTTTCCAGGCTTTAAATTACTTCTTGGCAGTGCTAGAAATTTATCCCAGGAACTCACACACATTCAGCAGGTGCTCCACCACCGAGCTACACTCCCGACCTTTTAGACTCTACTGTGAGACAAGATCTTACTATAGAACCTAGATTGGCAGTATGTAGCCCAGGCTGGCCTTGAACTCATAATCTTCCTGCCTCAGACTCCTCAGTGCTGGGATTATAGGAGGGTACACCATGCCAAGCGATGGGATAGAGACTTTTCTTCTTTATTATCTAGAGTGAATCCGTGGAATGCAAGTTGGTACAGGGGGAGCCTTGGGCCCAGACACTTACACCATGATGGTAGCTCCCCAGCCAACAGCTTTGGAGGCTGAAATAAGCCCTTCTGTCCACCGAGAATTCTTGGCGTAAAATTCTTTAGGGGATGCAGTACCCTATAGAAGTAAAAATAGTAACAGCTTGTCTTTTTTTTTTTTTTTAAACTTATTGGAGGGGGTGGTGACAGGGTCTCCTGCCACTGCAAACAAACTTGAACTCCAGAAGCATGTGCCACTGTGCATCTGGGGAATCAAACCCAGGTTGTTAGGCCTTGAAGGCAAGCACCTTAATCTCTGAGCCATCTCTCCAGCCCCATCATAATTTGTTGTATGTTTATGTGGTATGCATGTGTGTATGTATGTATGTGGGGGGTACACATACACATGTATGTGGAGGTCAGAGGTCCATGTCACATATTTTCCTTAATTGCTTTCCTGTTTTTTTTTTTTTTTTTTTTTTTGGACACAGTGTCTCACTGAACCTGGAGCTCTCAGATTCACCTAGACCAGCTGGCCAGCAAGCTGCAGGCATTCTCTGGCACTCCCCCACACACACACTCAAAGTGGGATTAAAGGCACAGACCACCCCACCTGGCTGTTTTTGCAGAGGGTGCTGGGGACCTGAACTCTGGTTCTCATGCTTGAGTGACATGCATTTTACTGACTAGGCCATCGCCCCAGACCCTGTTTGTTTTGAGACAAGGTCTCCTTTGTAGCCCAACTGATCTCCAGTCCTCACTCCTCTGCCTCTGCCAACAAGTACATATGCTACCACATCCCAGCTAGTTAGAGCTGATTTTATAGGGTACCTACTTTTATATATGCTATTCCAGGGTTTTCACAGAAACTCAAAGGCAAGCCTTAGTACTTACTACTCCCACCTTATCGATAAGAAAATTGACCTGGGCTTGATGGCATGCACCTTTAATCCCAGCACTCAGGAGGTGGAGGTAGGAGGATCACTGTGAGTTCAAGGTCAGCCTGGGCTAGAGAGAGACCCTACCTCCAGAAAAAAAAACAAACAAAAAACACAACAATAAAATGAAAGTACGATTCTGAAAGAAAAAGAAAAATTTCTCCAAGGTCATGTAGGAAATAATGAAAGTGAACCCTAGGCTCCTCAAGTCTAAGGCCACATCATTGAATCTCTACAGTGGACTCTCTATGTCTGAAGATTCAACATTTACTGACTCAGCCAACCATGCATCAAAAATGCCTGATAAAAAAATTATTTGTGTCATATCTGAGGATACCACAAGCAGAGTCAACCAATCACAGATCAAAACTATTTCAGAAGAAATTATGTGTTTAACAAATATGTACATGTATTTTTCTCATTCCCTAAATAACAGTTTAAAAACTACCCACATATAAAAGCTATCCACACAGAATTTACACAGTATTTGGTTTGTAAGATATCTACAAATAACCTGAAGTATAGTAGAGAATGTATAAAGGTTCTTTGAACATCCTGTGTGTGTTTCTTCTTTTTCTGGGTGGTAGAAAGTGTTTTGAGATAGGGCCTAGATATGTGGCCAGGATGACCTCAAAGTTGAGACTTCATAGGGTACCTGGAACCAGCCCCCCCCCCCCCCAGTTTCTATACCAGGTTTGCTCAGGATCTGCTCATTTCCTAAGGCCCCCAAGGACCCAGATTCATAATGTCAATTGGGTTTCCATTGCAAGTCGGCCTGGCTTCTAGGAGCTGAAAGCTATGGCTAACTTCTCCCTAGAGAGGAGCTACCAGGGCCCTGCACCTTCCTATAGTGTCTATTGATGTCCACCATTGAGGCACGGCAGCCCTGCCCTTGAGGGGCACAGGACGAGATGTCAGCACAGCTAGACTTCAGTGCGTGTGGGGAAAATAGCAGCTCAAGCCAGGCCCCCTGGTCCTAGGCCCCACAGCTCTGCTCACCCTGCCACTTTCCACGATCTCCCTCTGAAGGTCCTTGGAGGCCACAACCAGGATCTGGATGGCTTGCATCAAGCTGGTACAGGAACCAAGGATCCTGTGAAAACCAAAACCAGTCAGGGCCACAGAGACCAAGAGGGAGGACCACTCTCCTCCTCGTATAAAGCCAGGCAAACTTGTGATGGGCATGAGGCTGCTGGAAGATGCTTCAGGAAGGCTGGTGAGGGAGGACGCATCCCTGTGCATGTGATTTGTAAGGATCCTGCTTTCCTAAGCCACATGGCTCACACTGACCTTTCATTCACTTCCAACTTGACTCCTGTATCTCCTGCTCGGGATTTGCTGAGCATTTCCTATTGAAAAGAAGTATGATTTTTTTAAAAAATGAAAGAAAAGAAACAGACTAAAGAAACAGGCATGTTTTTCCTCTTTATGCCCTCCATCCTTTTTTTTTTTTTTAATGATACTAGGAATTGAACCCAGGGTCATGTGCTTGCTAGGCAGCTCTACCACTGAGCCACACCCCAGCCCCTCACTGGGGATTCTAGGCAGGAGCTCTACCACTGAGCCACACCCCAGCCCCTCACTGGGGATTCTAGGCAGGAGCTCTACCACTGAGCCACACCCTAGCCCTCACTGGGGATTCTAGGCAGGAACTTTACCACTGAGCCACACACCAGCCCTCACTGGGGGATTCTGGGGATTGCTATTTTTGTTTATTGCTTTTAGTTTTTTGGTTAGAATGGCTAACCAGTAAGCCATTCTTTTTTAAAAAATATTTATTTGAGAGAAAGAATGGGCACACCACGCCTCCAGCCACTATAAATGAACTCCAGACATATGCCCCACCTTGTGCATCTGGCTTTAAGTGGGCACTGGGGAATTGAACTCAGGTTCTTCTGCTTTGCAGGCAAACACTTTAACTGCTAAGCCATCTCTTCAGCCCCAGTTAACCATTCTTATGATCCTCTCATCTCCACTCCCTTAAGCACTAGGGTTACAGGTATATGTGGCCATGCCCCCCCCCCTTTTTTTTTTAAGGTAGGTCTCACTCTAGCCTAGGCTGACTTGGAACTCACTCTGTTGTCCCAGACTGGGCTCGAACTCCCAGTGATCCTTCTTCTGCTTCCTGAGTGCTGGGATTAAAGGTACATGTCACCATGCCCACTTGTTTCTATTTTTTTTTTTCCTATGTGGGTGCCGAGGATTGAACTCAGGTCCTCACACTCTCGGAGCAAGTGCTCTTACCTGTTGAGCCATCTCTCAGGCCCAAGATCTGAATCTTAGCCAGAAAGAGAGGAGGGAAGGAGTGGGTGAATGTAAAGTACAAAGTCATGTAACTAGGATCACTCAGTTTGGGATGTGAACCCTGATGACCTGCCACTGAAATATCTGACCCAAGAGGAAATGGCTCGCTTTACTTTTGTGAGAATGTCATTTTCTTCCCCTCATAGATGCAATGAGTCTAGCATCTGGGACTTCCTTTTTTGTTTTCTATCTTCTTTAATATTTTAATATTGTGAGACAGAAAGAGGCAGTCAGAGAGAATGGGCATGCTAAGGTCTCTTGCCACTGCAAATGAACTCCAGATGTATGTGACACCTTGTGCATCTGGCTTTACATGGGTACTGGGGAATCGAACCTGTGCAGTCAGGCTTTGTAAGCAAGGCTTTTTAGCTACTGAGGCATCTCTTCAACCCTTTTTAAAAAAATTATTTTCAAAGCCAGGCGTGGTGGCACACGCCTTTAATCCCAGCACTCGGGAGCCAGAGGTAGGAGGATCACCATGAGTTCAAGGCCACCCTGAGACTACATAGTGAATTCCAGGTCAGCCTGGGCCAGAGTGAGACCCTACCTTGAAAAACCAAAAAAAAAAAAAAAATTATTTATTTTCAAGCAGAGAGCAGAGTGAGAGAGAGCAAGAGGGAGAGAGAGAGAGGAGAGACGGAGAGAGAATGGGCATGCTAGTGCCTCCAATTGCTACAAAGGAACTCCAGATGCATATGCTACCCTGTGTGTCTGACTTTATATGGGTACTGGGGAACCAAACTCGGTTGTCAGGCTCTTCAGGCAAATGCCTTAAATGCTAAGCCATCTCTATAGTCCTCTTTATTTTATTGAGGCAGGGTCTTGTGTAGCTGAGGCTGGCCTCTCACTTCTATATCTGAGGCTGGCCTTGAACTCCGGATACTTCTGCCTCCACCTCCCAAGTGCTAGGATTACAGACATGTGCCATCATCCATGATGGTTCTGATTTCTTTTATGGAGAACTAAGACTTGCCTGGGAAAGTAGCTATGAGAGCATTACTCTAGAAGATTAGGTGATTTGAGTCAAATGTCCCCCATAATCTCATGTGTTTTTAATGTTCTCAACTGATGGCAGTTTGGGAGGTGGATCCTTGCTGAAGGAGGTGTGTTGCTGGGGGTGGGCTAGGGGTGTTTGGCAAGCTCCCTTTTGTTAGAGTTAAGCTCATTCTCTTGCTGCTGTTTCCCACCTGCTATTGGCCAGGAGGTGATGTCCAGCTCATGGCATGCTTTTCCCTGTCATCATGAAACGTCCCCATGAGACTGTAAACCAGAATAAAAAACTCCTCCCATCAGCTGCTTTTGGTTGGGTGCTTTATCCCAGCAACGAGAAGGATCCTACGGACTTTTCTTACCTCTATCCGGGCAGTGGCGGCTTCAATAGCAGCGGAAGTAGCAGCCAACTCCTTGTCCACCAGGTCCCCCAGCTCCTCCTGTTTGATGTCCAGGCCCCTGGGCAGCAATTCCTGGGAATAATAGTGCAGAGATTGAAACAACACTTTGCCTTTCTTTCTGCTCTGTCTTGGTCCCGTCATGGAAACCTTAGATAAGACGTGGAGTGGGTTCTGTCACAGACCCTGCCTGGTTCTTTCCATGACATGAATGTTGGAATCTCTTATTCCTTCCTGCTCTGCATCCCTCTAGGGATGGCACCTGTGACAATCCCTCAGGGCCATTAAACTGCAGGTGCTGGGGCCTTAACTTCTTATTTGCACATGTCAATTGTACTTGATAATGGGAGTTTTTTTTTTTTTAATGGGCATGTGTGTTTGGGTGCACATATGTATGTGAGTGTGCATGGAGGCACTCAGGAGCACTGGCCACTTCCTTTGAAACTGGGCATCTCATCGGCCTGGAGAAGACTAGCAAGCACTAGGGATCTTCCTCTCTCCCAGCATTGGGACCATAAGCCACCACGCCTAGCATTTTCCATGGGTTCTAGTGGTCAAACTTAGGTCACTGTACTTGCAAGGCAAGCACTTAGTGACTGAAAAAAAATTTTTTTTAAATATATTTTTATTTATTCATTTTCAAGCAGAGATACAGAGAGAGAGAGAGTGAGAGACAGAGAGAGAACACCAGGGCCACTACCTTGTGGGTCTGGCTTATGTGGGTCCTGGGGAATTGAACCCAGGGCCTTAGGCACTGGAGGCAAGTGCCTTATCCACTGAGCCATCTCTCCAGCCCGAAAAAATTTTTTTGTTGTTGGTTTTTTCAAGGTAGGGTCTCACTCTAGCCCAGGCTGACCTTGAACTTCATTCTGTAGTGCCAGGCTGTTCTCAAACTCATGGCGATCCTCCTACCTCTGCCTCCCAAGTGCTGAGATTAAACACGTATGCCATCATGCCCAAAGTTAAAAAAAATCATTAAAAATACCTCGCCAATGGCCTTGATCTTGCTGAGACAGTTCCTCATGGCCGTGTTGTCAGTGTTCTCCGCGGCTCCCTCTTCCAGGGAGGACAAATAGACCATGGTTTCTCTGCCAAACTGCCTACAGGCCTCCGTCAGAGCTGGAGACAGAGCAGACAAGACATTTAAATGCCTGTTTTGTGCCCGGTGTTCAGCAGTGGTCCACCCACCCCAGTACTCACAGTCTGCGGGCTCTGGTGGCGCCCGGAGGCTGGTGCTGCTTCCCTGAATGATGGCGTCACTGGTCAAGTGGGCCAGCAGGGTAACAGAGTGCAGAAGCCCACTGATGTCTGCAGAGTAGGAAGGAAGGCCTTAGGCCTGGTGGAAGGTGTCAATTTCTGACCCTTTCCTTTCCTGCTAAGTTATACATATGCTTTGCTTGGGGCACAAGAATCTGTCCCTATTCCTACATTTGAGTGAGTATGAATGTATGTATGTATGTAAATATGTCTGCATGTATTTTTATTTATTTGCAAGTAGAGAGAGATAGAGAGTAGAGAGACCCACAGGCAGAATGGATGTGCCAGGGCTTCCAGCCACTGTAAACAAACTCCAGATACATGCGCCACTTTGTGCATCTGGCTTTACATAGGTACTGAGGAATTGAATCCGGGTTGTTAGGCTTTGTAGGCAAATGTCTTAACCACCAAGCCAACTCTCCAGCCCTGCATGCATTTTATTGAGATAGCGTCTCATGTAGTCCAGGCTTGCTTTGAACTTGTTATGTAGCTGAGAATGACCTTAAACTTCTGATTCTCCTAACTCTGCCTCCCTAGTGCTGAGGTTACAAGATGTGCCTGGTTTTATGGGGTGCTGGGGGTGGGACCCAGGGCTTTGTGCATGTTAGTCAAGCACTCTACCCATTGAGCTGTCCAGATACCTGAGCTTTGTTTGTTAGTTTTTTTTTTTTTTCTTTCTTCTCTGGTACTAGGGTTATAGGCATGTATCACCACACTGACTACATCTTGGGTTTTTCTTCTTTTGTTTTTCTTGGTGTGTGTGTATGTTAGGCATACATGTGTGTATGTGTATGTTCCCATGTGTGTGGGGGTATATGCCCATGTGTGGACTGAAACTAGATTTCACTGATCTGGCTGGTCTAGCTAGCCAGCGTGTCCTGGGATCTTTCTCTCTAATGCTAGGGTCTGCAGGCATGCATCACCACACCCAGCATTTATGTGGGTGCTTGTAATCTAAACTTAGTCCTTCACACTAGTGCAGCAAACACTTCCTTCACTGAGCCATCATCCCAGCCCACTCTGAGCAGTTGTGAATCCCACCCAGCTGCCTGTAGTGACAGCATCCATGGTTTGGTCCCTCTTACCTTCTGGACAAGTCAGATACTGGCTGCGGTTCTTTTCCAGTTGCTCGAGGCAGCTGGAAACAGACTTGACCTTGGAAAGAAGGTGGTCTGTGAGAGGGAAGACAGGCAATGTCAGAGTAAGAGTTCTCATGGCTTTAAAAAATATTTTATTTTTTTATGAGAGACGGGGGAGGGAATGGGCATGCCAGGGCCTCTAGTCACTGCAAATGAATTCCAGATGCACCACTTGTACATCAGGTTTTTTATGTAAATACTGCGGAATCAAACCTGGAGCAATAAGGCTTTGTAAGCAAATGCCTTTAACTACTGAGCCATTTCTCCAGCCCCATTTTTAATTTTTGAGACAAAGCCTCACTCTGCAGCCCAGGCTGGCCTTGAGTTTGCTATGTAGTCCAGCCTAGCTTTGAACTTGAGATCCTTCTGCCTCAGTCTCTTAAGTGCTGGGATTACTCTATGCTCTGAGGCCTCCTGGCCCAGTCACAGTTTCTGTACTCCCAGAATCCTTTTGACCTTCATGATAGCTTCAGAGTTCTGCATGCTGCATGACTGACTACTAGGGTTTGAGTCTCATGTGTGGAATGCTTGCTGGCCAACTGGTGATAGTATTTGGGGGGAGGCTCTGGAAACTGTGGGAGGTGAGGAATAGCTGGAGGAAGTGGGTCACAGGGGGCAGTTATCCCCGCCCACATCCTATCATGCTCTCTTCTTCCTGATCCACCATGATGTGAACAGTCTCCTCCACGCATTCCCGTTGCCTTGAACTGAGCTGGTCCACGGTGCCTTCCCCTTTGTGATGGGCTGAAACCCTCTGACAGTGTGAGCCAAAATAAATCTTTCCTCCCTCATGTTGTTCCCGTCAGGTACTGTGGTCACAGCAACATGAAAGTAACTAACAAGTTGACGAAAGCAGTGGGTGTCATGCCAACAGGGCTACAGAAGACATGATTGCTCAGGCCCTGTGCCAGATATTCCAATGTAATTGAGTGAGGATGGGGCTCTGGCATCCAGCCGGGCTGACAACCTCTGAGCCATGTTTCCCATGAGCACCAGGCAGTAAGGATCTGGCACTGAGAGCAGGGCAGGAGGGAGAGTACCTGCAGATCCCGCACAGCTGATGAGGGTGGGCTCCTCCAGCTGGCTCAGCGCCTCCTGGATCACCTGCTCTGCAGCCTCTCTGGACTTCACCAGGAGCATTCTCTGCTGGTCCTTTGCAAACTGGGACACAGATTCCTAAAAATAGCCCAGGAAGTCGAGTCTGCTGTGGATCCCATAATGAACCCCAAACAGCATCCACCTAGGACCACAGTGGAATTCTTGGCTGCTTGTCACTGTCACTCATGAGGTCCATGCTGGTTGGCTCAAGGTAGAAAAGAATACCTGTCCACAGGTATGCAAGCTGACCTCAGGAGGCTATGAGATGGTTCAGTGACCCACTGGATACTTCTAGGGTGGAAGACAAAGTGCTTCCTCCGATGGCAAATTTTCATCTTGGTTGGATTGATATATGCCTAGATCAGTAGAGCACACCTCTGGGTGTGTCTGTGAGGGCATTTCCAGAGGCCATTAGACCTAATCAAGGATCAACCCATTGATGGATTTAAAACCTGAGGAGAGCTGGATGTGGTGGTGCATGCCTTTAATTCCAGCACTTGGGAGGCAAAGGCAGGAGGATTGCCATGAGTTCAAGGCCACCCTGAGACTACATAATGAATTCCAGGTCAGCCTGGACTAGAGCGAGACCCTACCTGGAAAAAAAAAACAAACACAAAATGAACAAAAATCTGAGGAGACTGTTGGGAGGTAGGGTCTGGTTGAAGAAGTAGGTGACTGAGGGTATGCCTTTGCATATCTTGGCCAAGCCACTTCCTATCTTTCATCTGCTACTTCCTGTCTGCCATGAGGTAAATAGCTCTCTCCTCCATATGCTCCTGCCACCTCACAATAGGCCCTGAGTCAATGGAGCCAACAACTATGGATTGAAACTGAGTCAATCTAAATCCTTCTGCCTTTGTTTCTATCAGGCATTTTGTCACATCACAAAAGTATGAGACACTTCTTTTAATATTTGAGACTAGATCTCATGTAGCCCAGGCTAAAAAGAAGCTCTTGGCTTTTGCTTACTGGATGGCATTAGGAGCCATGCCTACAGAAGACCTTGGCAATGCAGCCAAATGAAGGTCATGAACCATTCACAGCACCCCCTCCTCTGGCTTCCACACACATGCCAAGGCCCGTTGGTATCCCAGTGGGTTTCTGTGACTTGCCTGAGCACTGGCCAGTTTGATCTGAGTGCATTCCAGCTGCTCTCGAAGGGTCGATAACTCCTCCTCTTGGCGAACCGTGACACTCGCCAAGCTGTCTCGCTCCTTCCCTAGTTCCTCAATCTGTGTCTCCCACTTGGCTTCTGACTGCAGTCAGTGGTGATCATGTGGGCACAGAGACATGCTGGATAGATGAAAATGTCCTCTTCCCAGAGGTCCAAACCCATCTCCTGGCCCCAAAGAACAGGCCCCATTGACCCTGAGTAAGTGTGGAATCACAGATGGGTCAGCTTGGCCGAGGGCAGGATGCGAGAGGCTCACCTGGGCAGAGGTTTCCAGGTTACCATGGAGAACCTGCACCTCCTGTCTGCTGGTGGCAAGTTCTTGCTTCAAGCTCTCCACAACTTCCTGTTGTTCTTGAGTCTGAAACAGAAGCAAAACCCAAGGGTTCTGATCTGGGTAGAATGTCAGAAGCAACATGCAAACATTAGAAGGAATATGCAAATGTGAAAGTTCCCCAGCTATCAATGGAGATTGTATACTCCATTGGGTTTGTTAGAATGTGTGAGTGACTGGGGCAGGGTGGAAGGAAGCAAATATCTCATGGTGTATGAACAACTTCTATTTTGTGTGGGGGATGCATGTGTGTACCGGAATGCATGTGTGCACATATGTGTAGAGACCAGAGGCATCTTTAGGCATCTTCTTGATCGCTCTCCACTTTTTTTTTTTTAATTTAAATTTTTTGGTTTTCCTTAGATTTTTGTTTTTTCCTCTTTTGGGTTTTGTTTTTTTTTTTTTTTTTTTTTTTTCCAGGTAAGGTCTCACTCTAGCCCAGGCTGACCGAGAATTCCCTATGTAGTCTCAAGGTGACCCCAAACTCACAGCGATCCTCTTACCTCTGCCTCCGGAGTGCTGGGATTAAAGGCGTGTGCCACTGTGCCTGGCTCAACCTTATTTTTTTATTTTCATTTATAAAAATATTTTTATTTATTCATTTTCCTTTTTTTTTTTTTTTTCGAGGTAGGGTCTCACTCTAGTTCAAGTTGACCAGGAATTCACTATGTAGTCTCAAGGTGGCCTTGAACTCACGGCAATCCTCCTATCTCTGCCTCCCGAGTGCTGGGATTAAAGGCGTGCGCCACCACGCCTGGCTTATTTA
>PVHP010004015.1:0-74319 GCA_004024765.1 Zapus hudsonius | reverse complement strand
GTTTGGCTAGCTTGGGACATACCTCAGTGGTAGACCACGAGATTAACAAGAACCATGCCATGGCTTTGATCCCCAATACCTCAAAAAATGAAAGGAGGTAGAGAGGAATAAAGAGAGAAATGTATTAACTTCTCCAAATGAGACTCTTGGGTAATGATAATGAGATGGCATTCCATAATTA
Organism: Zapus hudsonius; assembly: GCA_004024765.1. NCBI lineage: Eukaryota > Metazoa > Chordata > Mammalia > Rodentia > Dipodidae > Zapus > Zapus hudsonius. The sequence continues at coordinate 74,138 of PVHP010004015.1, read as the reverse complement.
CATAGCTGGTTCTGTGTGTATATGGATATTTTTGTGGTCAGGTTTCATGTTGATAGAAACCAAGGCTAGATTTTCTTCAGTAACTTCATGATTCAGAATGAGAAGTTCCAGTTTTGGGCCATAGGTTTAGCACAGCCAACAAATAGTGCGGCTTTAATGTGCCAAATGGAAATACCCCACTGGGTCAGAAGGCCTGAATTACAACCAGGGAGCGATGTGGGCTGTTGACAGAACGCATCCCAGTACGCAGATCTCTAATGGAGGGTCTCCACTGAGGAGGAGAGACATCCAGTCATCTTTACCTAAAAAGTATGACTTGGGATTTCCCAACTGAGGAAAAGTGTTTCTCAGTCATTTGCTCTGAATGGAACGAAAATACTTTGTAGGGAACGGATATAGGACACAAATTCCTACTATTTTTACACACACATACCATATATATGTATATATATGGAATAAATTTATATAAATATGTAAAGTAGGCATATTTCTATATCATCTTTGTATATATATGTTATAGTATATCTGTATTTCCCTAAGACTTCTGCCTGCGTGTCATGCGTGTATAAATGCTAAATCACCACCCTGTCCTCTTATTCAACACCATTTCGAGTTCCATGTCTGTGATTTATTTTTTCTTCTACACATAAAAGCATACATCAATGCATCTTACGATGTCAGTTTTTACTTGATGACAAACATTTGTGGTCTCCTTTATTTTTTGTAGCTCAAGGAGGCCTCAATTCAGTATCTACCTGTCTCAGCCTCTGAGTAATGGGTTTAAAGGCAGGTGCCACCTCACCTGGCTCACTGAACGAAATCTTATGTAGCAGTTTTTTTTTTTTTTCATGAACCAAGCTCCACGGCATAGAATTTTCACTATGAATCATCATTCAATCAAAAAGTTTCAGGTTTGGATGCATTTTAGAATTTGTATTTTTAGATTTAGAATGTTCAATCTATATAATGGAAATATATTAAATACTAAAACAGTGATATGTAACTGATTTAAGAGAAAATTGAAATAATTGTGGTGTAGGTAGCTTTCTTTTGACGTAGTCAGATAGGGGAAGGCACATAAATAGATGTCAGAATCCGAATTCAGTGCCCCCAATTCAGCACCTGTACTCAGGTGTGCTGACTTCTTCCTGAGCCAATCCCCTGGGTTCAGACCAATCAACTCTCTCAGGCTCACCTGAACCTGAAGATAGAGCCCACCAAATTGGAATTATAATTAGAGGCTTACAGGGCTTGGGGGGTCTGCAAAGGGGTTTCCAGGGCAGTTGCCTCTATTTCTTGGGACTTCTGTCTGCTCATCTCTCTTCACCTGAATCTCAGGGGTCTCAGTATCCTTACTGGTAAATCCGTGTATCTCCAATTCTGGCTGCCAGACTATGGAAGAGATATTTTTTTCTCTCCATTTTCTTATTACCTTTTAGTTTTTTTAAGCTCTTCCCCCTCACACTTAAAAAAAACCCTGAAAATATCCTTTTCAGAGTTACTTTTCAGAGTTCCATGCTAGGCTTCCTTCCTGGGCTTTCAGGCTATGTGGGTGCATCCCGCCCCCCTCCTCTGACTCCCTGAATAACTGTAATAGTATAATCTACCCTTCTCAGTCTATTTCAATTCTTTGTGAAAAACAGATGAAAATCCAGGGTTTGGAGGTCAAGAACTCTTCCTGAAACCCCAAGCCACAGTTACAGGTAAAAGATTGTCTCAAGTCTGGGGTTAGGATGTGGCTCTGAGTTTGGATGATTTAAGGGAATCTGATGCTCACTGTGTGTGCTCCCCTTGACACCTTTGGCTTGCACCTCAGGCTTTCCCTGGAGTGCCTGTCAACTTCGCACTGTAAAGCCCAGTTGTCTTAGGATGTAACTGGGACTTCAGGATGAGAATTGACAGGTGGTTTACCCTTGGTGAGAATCTTAGTAGAGAAGGAAGGTAGAGGAAGATTTCTGAAATATCCTTGTAGATTAGCAATTGTTAATTTCACTAACAAGATCATAGTTTAAATGTGCTTCTTCTCTGGTCTGTGTCATATCCCTATCAGATATGGTCAGCTGTTTTTGACTTACACTTTTATGTATTTTTAAAGGAGTTACATTATAAAATAAATCCCCACCCTCTTTTCTGGCAAGCAACTCTTTCCTACATGGAACAAAGGAACTAGGAGATACAGCAGTGGTTTTACTCACATGCACACACATGCTAAACTTCAATTTACATGGCATTTGTACTCACTCCTGGAAAGGTGAGTCACCCGTATCTGTAACTATCACGTAAGTTATTTCTCTAGTTATGTTCTCTCCCCAACCTGGCTTATTAATCTAGAAGCTTTATCTGGTTTATAGCCTTTCTTAGGTATAGCATTTATTTTTGAGTTGTTACTCTTTATGTTGCCTGGGATTGGATCACGTGGACGACAGAAATTTCCATGGGACAGGGTTTGAATAAGTCTTGGATGCCAAACTGTTGTATCCCTTCGATGAAATAACTACTAAAGGCCCCTTTCAAATCAATAAAAATGCCTGGTAAATAGTAGGATTTGACTAAAAATTAATCCAACGAGTAGCCTGCTTTTTAATTTATTTTCATGCAATTCATAATAATTTATTTGCCAACACTAATTATTTGAATATCCAAACAATAGTTTTTCTAAGATAAAATTATTTTTTCCTCAAGATCTACCAGTACATTATAAAAGTGGTCACCAAGCTGGTTTCCATAGTGTAGTGGTTATCATGTACACCTCATAAAAGTGGTCACCAAATGTAATGAAATCAAAAATTTAAAATACTATGTTGTAATAAGTCAACCTAGTTAAGAACAAAGAAACTCACATCTATTTGGGGATGTTGGGAGGGACATTTGGGAAAACACAGATTGAAGTCATCTTAAAATCTGCTCTAATGTCAGGTATGGGCTTTGAATAGACTCCATGCATGTAGTCAACTAAAGGAATTGAAGGTCTCAATAATATCTAGTTTGGGGGAAAAACAACTATTAGAAGTTGTCCTATTCTTTTAGTTTACTTTATTAAATATTTTATTAATACCCTTAAAAAGTCAACTATTAGGCATTTGCTTTCTCCTTTATTTCTTAGTATATCTTTTGTCGTGAATCTATAAACATTTTGATATGATATGAGGCATTTTGATAGGATAAGAGGCATTTCATGCTCTCAGAAAGTTAACATCTGAAATAATAAGCAAAGCCCATTATATGCAAGCGTGCATACATATATGTACATAGCTATATCTATATACACATGCACACATACATACACGGACACATGCACACGTACATGCATACATGCACACGTACATTCATACGTGCATACACACATACAATCATGCATACATATACACATGCACACATACATAAATACATACACACATGCACACACACATACACACATACACACATACACACATGCATGCATATACACATGCACACATATACATGCATACATGCATACATACACACATTCACACATACATACATGCATACATACTTACATGCATGCATACAAACATACATGCATGTATGCATACATACAACAAGCCACCAAGAATGCTGGATACAAAGGGAGATAGACAGGCTAAGCCAGGCTCTTTGAAGAGGATTATGAGAGCTTGCTCCTAGGAGATGGGATTTCAATGATGAGATGAACCAGATGAGAAAACCATCTTAATCCCCACAGGACAAACTTCCCGTGCAGAGATAGCAGTGGGTCCAACGGCTTGAGAGGAAAATGTGTCCATGCTGATTTGAGAAGTAGCAGGAGAGCCATTGAGGCTGGAACTCCTGAGCTGTGGAGCTCTGGTAATAAGAGAGACATGAGGAGAGGAAACCTGGTGTCTTAATTCATCTTCTGTTGCTACTGCTGGGTATCAGACTGGGAAACTTATAAACCATAGAAGTCTGGGAAGTCTAGGATGTAGGGCTTTGTGCTGGGTTATAACAGGGTGTAAGAGCAGACAGTGTGTACGAAACAAGGATAAAGAATCAGCCCAGATTTCATGTGCTCATGTGATCAAGTGGGTCTGTCTTCAAAGCCCTGCTCTCATTTTGTCTTACATTGATTCATGATTAATTTTTCTTTTTTGGAGTGAGGATTCAAACCTCCGTGGTATGAAGCTTCAGAAGGGGCGTGAAGTCTACACACAGTGTCTGTAGACTCACTGTTGGGGCAAGAGAGAGCAGGAGAGTTCAGGAATATCATCTAGCCTTAAAAGAATCAGTAACTATGAGTGAGCTATCAGCCTCATATGTGGGGACGTGGGCATATGGACTTAGCTATGCTAAGAAACTGTTAGAATCTAGCTGTAGAAAAGTCTAGAAACTTTTCACAAGAGGATAACCTAAAATTACTACAGTGTGTATTTTCCTGATCTGTGGAGTGTCTGGAGTCCTAAGTCATAATAACACCTGTTAAAGTTTCTGTAGTAAAACATGGATACTCTAATTTGTCAGGATAGATAAGGAACATGTATGGAGTCTTGTGAATTTAGCTTATATTTTTCTCACCAAGTGAACGACAGTGACATTGGCTGATGTCAGGGTTTTGAGAGCACTGCTTGGAGTGGAAGGGGGAGGGGCTCCAGGGTCTTGTATACTGGAACAAAGAATTGAACAGAGAAATAAAGATTGATTGTAGCAAGATAATTTATTTAGAAAGGGTGAACTCCCAGCGAAGAAGTGAGCTGGAGTAAAAGAAATTCTTTAAGAGCTCATATGGTCCCCACTGTGCAAAGAATATGGGCTTTCGGGCATGGGATTTTTCAGTGTGCAATTTGTTATGTGAAGGTCTACATACAGTTCCATGCACTGTATGTCTCATTATCATCTTAAATCTCCACCCAGGGTGTGTGTTTAGCACTATAATGAGCCACCCATCACTTTTGAGATACAATTGGTGTGTCTCTGCCTGTCCCATTGGCTGGGTTCAGTCAGCCTAACCAGGGGTTTTTCCATTGTCCTCTTTGTCAACTGACTGTGTGTGTGTGTGTGTGTGTGTGTGTGTGTGTGTGTGTGTGTGTGTGTGCACGTGCGTGTGTGTGTGTGTGTGTGTGTGTGTAAGTGTACATGCTCATATGTCTTTGTGTTCATGTGTGTGAGTGCGGGTGTGTGTGTGTGCGTACATGCTCATATGTCTTTGTATTCATGTGTGTGAGTGCACACCACAGCACGTATGGAAATTGGAGGACACTCTGGGGTGCTGGTTCTCACCTTGAGGCAGGGTCTCTCATTGTTCACCAACTGTGATGGTTAGGTTTTGTTGTCAACTTGATCTTTTTAATGATCTTGGGTGGATCTCTGATGTTGTTCATAGGAAGGCAGCCTCTCAGTAGGGGGCAGGATGTAAGGAAAATCAGGAGAGCTAGAAGTAAACATCCTTTCCTGTGTGGGTAGTGCATAAAGGAAATTCCAGAGACTCAGGAAGCCATTAAGTCTGGGATAGGGTTGCAACACTTCACCTTAAGGCTATATAACAGGGAAGGAGATTGCTCTCCCTTAGTCCTCCTTCCTGTTTGCTGTTGTGTGTGTGGTGCTGGTGATGGGTTTCTCTCTCTGCTTGGATCTGTGAAAGGGGGCAGCCTCTTTCACCATGATGGAACTTCCCCTGGATCTGTAGTGTCAATAAATCGTTTCCTCCCATAAACTGTGCCTGGTTTGGAGATTCATCCCAGCGAGGTGTGGCTGACTGTGACAGCAACCCTTTTTGCTGGGCTCACTCAGCCAGGGAGCTTCAGGCAGACTCTTGTCTCTCTCTTCTCTGGACGTAGAGTGCTGGGATCAGGAAGCAGAAATGACAGCATCTGGGATTCAAGCTCAGGTGCTCACACTTGTATGCCAAGTGCTCTGTATGAAGCCTTCTCCCACCTCTGATTTTTCTCTTATGCTAATTATGTAAATCATTGGGCGAAGACTTCAGGATCTCATTCCCCACCCTATCATCTTGTCTCAACAGGATGATAGTGCATTGCAATTCCAAGGGATTTTGAACTTCAGTTTTTCAGATCTGTCATAAGGACTTAAAAAATAACTGTCACCACTTTTTATAATGAGTCCCTCCAAATATTGTTCCAAATTTACTTACACTAAAGTATAATTTTTCCATGGAAAGATTTATCTGAATATATATTCCAAGTGACAAAATAATGAATATTGAGAATAAAATAGATGAATATATCTATATGATAGTTCTCTGAGGGACTCATTTAGATTACATATTGTCAGTGTGATCTGAAGAAGAGGTTACATTTCGCTATCCTTGTCTTCTCCTTTTCTTCTTGATACAAAGAACTGGGCTTCAGAGAAAGCATCCACACCCCAAACCCAACACCCACCCCCTCAGTCCCTTTACATAATTCAATTGGAATCACTTGCCTGAGGCTCACCCATGAAGGAATCAAAGTCTTGTGAAAGCAATAGGCTTTAATCAATACAGGAGTGAAATTCTGAAACACAAAGACCTCTGGAAACCCGCCCATTGCTGGGTTCTGATGTCATGACAGAGGACATAAGTCTTCTATAAGGTGTGGCCAGCATGGATCCCCTGGCAGGAAGCCAGGCTGTCTAATTCCCACCTCAGCTCTGCAGTCTCAGAGATAAATAAACACTCCACTCCTGGCTCAGGGGCCAAATCAACTCCCACTGCTTATAAACTACCTTCTGTTCCTCCACAGATTAACAGAGGTGGGTTGCATGTTAGTTTCTGATGGGAGAGGCTTCACAGTCAGAAGGTGTAGGTGAGGGGTCTGTTTAGGTAACAATAAACCAGTCAATATCTTTCTCTAAGTTCCATCTAACCAATGTAAGATAACAAAACAAATGAATTTCTTGCATTGACCATAAAAATTTATCATATGTAGATTTTGTTTTGATTTTTTCAAGTTTTCATTTTATGAATTCATTTATTTTATTTGTAAATTCTCACGTGGTCATCTCAGAATTCTGCAATCATAAGACCCTGAGAATTTTGTATTTCTGACATTTTGTTCAGTGATTTATCAATTAAAAATTAATCCAAGCTGGGCATTTGGGTGCACACCTTTAATCCCAGCACTTGGGAGGTAGAGGAAGGAGGGTTACAGTGAGTTTGAGGCCAACCTGAGACTACATGGTGAATTCCAGGTCAGCCTAAGCTAGAGCAAGATCCTACCTCAAAAAAAAAAATAAAAGAAAAAAAATCAATTTAATACACAGTAAATGCTCATTTCCAACATATGTATCCACATTGCATCACATATTTAATATTATATTAAATCATACTTAACTTATGAGAATATGCATATAAACATAATTAGTTATTTAAAAAGTCATCTTCTGAAATATATTCATTCAATATTATTTCATATAATTGCATACTCTCTTTAGGTCAGAATAATCATGTCTTATATATCTATTATATAAATGTTTAATATGTAATTAAATGTGATAATTATATTTCATTTATAATTAAATACAATAATATCTTATATTATTTCATATGGAAGTATCTCTATGTGAGTATATGTGAGTAGATAGTATTCTTATTCTTACCTATGTCATATGTTATTGACGTGTTATAACTTGGAAGTTCTCCAAACATCATTTTCTCAACAAACACAATTTTGATTATAAGAACATTGATACACATCCAGAATATTTTAGGTTAGTCTCTGCGGTGTGTGTGTGCAGTGTGTGCGGTAGGATCACAAAGATAGAAACTTCTGAAGCCTGAGCTCAGTATTTTCAAGTTCTTACCACCAAGAAAAAAACAATCCAGATGTGGGGCAAAATAAGGGACTGGGAGGAAGTTTATTACAAGTCAAAAATGCACATTTAAGGTTGTGAGTGTGAAAACCTCTACCCCCACTTCTGCTGTCTCAGACTCAAGGACACATAAACTATGAATCATTCTTTATATACTACCTGTATAACTCAGCACACAGTATTGACTAAGCCTCTAGTGATGTGGGAGCCCTCCCTGGAAACCTACAAGAACAAGAATTTTATTTGTCCCAGGAGACTGAAAGATATCTATCTATCTATCTATCTATCTATCTATCTATCTATCTATCTATTATCTACCTATCTGTAATATACCTATCTATAATATATCTCTAATCTATGTATCATCTATCTATAATCCATTTATCATCTATCTATCTATTATCTATCTATCATCTATTATCTATCATCTCTATCTATTACCTACCTATCTATTATCTACCTATATATCTATATCTATCTATCTATCATCTATCATTAATCTATATATCATCTATACTTTATTATCTATCTATCTATCTATCTATCTATCTATCTATCTATCTATCTATCTCCATCACCCTGGCAGGTTGTCAAACTCACTGTGGAAGCAGCACTCTTGCTCATCTCCCTACTTCCTGTGTGGTTTCACCTGGACCATGTTGTATTTTTTTTTTGAATACTTTCATTTATATCAGTAACTAGATACAATGGGATTTAAACCTTTGCTCTTTGAATTTATAGTCCCAGCCTGTTTTTCTTTTGTTTCTTATTCATCAAGAGGTTTTAATATTTTCATTGTCTTAACATTTTAGTCCCAGAGTTTTAAAAATAGCATGATGGTGGGAATGCAACGTCCACTCTGTCCACAGTTCCTGTAGGGTGTCTCTTGATCATCTCCACAGACCTCACCTCTTGAGTGCTTCTGGTGGCTCCATCCAGGACTGACACAATCCATCGGTTCATGTGAGCACTCTGTGATGTGGAATGTTAGCAAAATTGTTTAATGACACATTCCTCAGTAGGCATCCTCTTCACTCAGGGGTTCATGGCTGGATGGTGAAAGTTCCAAGAAAAAGAAGAGAAAGAGACAAGCAGAGCTTCTGAATGGATGTCTTCCTCAAAGACCTTCTGCAGGTCTGATGAGGACAGAAGTTGCTTCCACTGTTCTCCTTAGTTTCCACCTTGGCTGGTGTTTTCACTAGAAAGGTGTTTGCAATTCTCCATATTGTGAAGACATGCCAGAAAGATTAATTATAATCATCTCTCCTACAGCTGGGATTATATATCCAATATTTGAGACCATCTTCTCCACCTTAACCAATGCCATGCGAAGTGGTATATGAAGAGCCGATCTGTTGGACGACGGGAATGACAAAGTGCGCACAGAGGAGTGTGATTTTGCATCTGTACCAGGGAGTCCAGATGAGAGTTCTATCCTTAGTCACTAAGAAGACGAATGAGGAAAAGTGTGATAGATACAAATAGCAGGGTTCATTACACAATAAGAGGATATTATCAGACGTATGATGAAGATAAATGCCACCACATGTCTGGGGCATCGTGTTATTATATCTAATCTATCATCTTGTTAATGCCATTTCTATGGAAACATTAAAAGAAATTAAACTATTAAAACCCGAAACAGATTTGACAGCTACACGGAACAAAAGAAAAATACCAAGATTTTGCTGAAATATCTGATGCTTTTTCACAAGTCATGCTGATGACTAGTCACTAGTGTCTAATGATTTAACCTAGTAGATCCATAAAGAAACTCCTGTGTGTATAGAAACAACTATTAACATTGTTGGGTAATAATGCCAATATGCTTATCTTGCTACATAAGAGAAATATAATATGGTGTTCTTTTATAGCTGAATTCAATTCAGTATATAAAGAGACCTGAGGTGTTTTCACTAACTGATATTAAAATCAGCTGTTCTTGCTCCATTATGCATTAATAATTTAAATAGTCTGTATTAATTGACATATATTGGTGAATGGTATGGGTGTGTCTATATGGTATGTGATGGCTTTACCTGATTATATAAAACCTGTTTTATTTTCATTTTAACATTACTACCACTCTATCACAAGTTCCAGTGATACCTCCTTATGTGTAGGTAGGGTGTGTGTGTGTGTGTGTGTGTGTGTGTGTGTGTGTGTGTGTGTGATATAGGTATGTATGCATGCACGCATATGATAGTGACAGTGTGAAAGAACTTGGTAATCCACAATTTTCTACTTTAATTGGAAATTACAAATAAGAGAGAGACTAACAAGATGTTTTTGATCTATTTTATGGATAAAATACGGATAATCATACATGAAGTTGTAATCATGAGAAACATAAGAAAAAACAATTTAACTTCATCAACCCCATTCTGAGTAGATGGTGGACCATGCAGGCATTACAGCTTCCTTTATTTCTATATGTTTGATTATATTCAGTTTAAAAACTGGTTCTCAATTGTCTTACAAAAACCTGTGACCAAACATTCCTGACCGACTGTCTTTCCAAAGAGGAGAGAGCACAGTGAAGTATTGTCACTGGGAAAGCTGGGGCTGGATCTCTATTGCTTTATGTGTAGATATTGTCAGTCCAGAGCTCTGAAGTCATATACTGTTGGAGCTTGGATGACTTCTAGGAAGACATGAAGCACAGCTGTAAAATATACTCGCAAATAGAGTCCATTTTTTTAAAAAAATATAAGCAAGACAGTTAAAATCAACTGCTCATTCCCCTCAAAATGATGAACTCCTTCTGTGATCTCTAGGGAATTACTCTTTTCTAGTTCTATGAGATGAGTGGATTTGTCTATCACATTTCCTACCCCACAGGCTAGCTTATCACAGGGGTAGAACAATAGGCCTCCACAAGTAGTTATAAATTAATAACATACATTAATTATGGAGTTGTTGCAACTAATACCTTCGTTAATAAGAATATTAACCTGACTCATGGCCACTGTCAATCATAACTAGATTAAACAACTCTAGCAAAGATGCTATAACAATTACAAAGATGCTTTCCCTCCCACCAATTTTCAAAAGAAAGTTCCAAAGAATTAGAAACCGTCACTTATCCTTACTAGCCTGTAGGAGGTAGTCTTTCATTAACCTTCACAGGCTTTCCCTCTGGTGATCCCTCTTGCCTCTGCCTGGTGGTGCTTTAGGAATAGCCTCCATTCTGGACCTAATAGCTGCACAGCACATTACAAAACAAGATGCTACCCAACACCTCCTTGTGCAGAATAAACTGCACCAAGTTTGGGATCTATGTCCTAAAGTCACAATTCCAGTGGGGTTGTCCAGGACCATCATGCGAGGGCATTGCTAAATATCACTTCCAGTAATGCAGGAAGTTGGGAAGAAAGACACAATCCCATCCTCTGGCCAATGGAACTTTAATAGGCTAGGCTTTCATTAAGTGAATTCCTAAATGTTGACCAAATTCCTTTACACAGAGGCTGCTAATGGCTCAGCATACATGTCATGCATTTGCTGTTCTGTGGGCACTGATAGAAAGGGATCCGAGGCGGCTTTGCCCAGAGTGTTCCCATGCTGGGGTGGGGGCTGGGCAGAAGCTTGTCTTCAGTGGTTCCTTTCATGTCCCAGAGGGAGAGTCATGTGTTTCAGTTTAGCTGATACATTCCAATAAAATGCTTTTCAAAGGGAAAGGACAAATAATAGAAGCTTTACATATGGTGGCTCTGGACGTCACATGGACCTAATTTTCTCATACACAATATATTTGTTATTCCACAAGCTGGTTATAATTCATTTAAGGGACTCTTTTTATTCAATTTTATCTAATAAACTAATGAAATGGCCCAGTGAAGTCTTTATGGTCAGTATAATTTGGGTGAGCGACTTAGCCTCCATTTCCTTGAGGATGTTAATGGTATATCATTACTCTCTAGCGTTTTTCAACTCAGAAAGCACAAGGAAGACAGAGAGCTCCAAGTCTGGGTACCGTTATGATTTACACACTCCAAGTCACTCTAGGCTTTGCACGGACAGAACTCGGCTTGCATTGACTTTCCCTGTATACAAATACAGTTATCAGCAAATGATCTTATTTTTTTTTGTGTGGTGTAAATAGCAGCTTCCATTTTCCTACCTCACAGTTCTTATTAAGAATTCTCCTTACCAATGGATGATTTGTTCATACAAAGTCTCTACGTAATAAAGAAAGAAGTAAAAAATAACTAAGTAAATTAAGAAAAAGAATCTGCTTAACTGTGATATTATTTATTGAAGTAGCTGCCTTTTATCTTAGATTAATAGTGATCATGAAGATGAGATATTTTTTTTAATATATATTTATTGTCCATAATGAGTTACATTATTTAGTGGGCAAACCATGCGTTGTTATCCCGAATTCCCCAATTCCCCCCCTCCCCATCCCTGATCAGTTGTATATCCTCCTCCGTGGGCTGTCTGTATTAGTCCTTGTGGCAAGGGATCCTGTATATCTTAGTACTAAGATGAGATATTTTTAAAGAATATGAATTAGAAAAAAGACATTCCTATAGAAGAAAATAACCATATGGGGGGTAAAGAATGGCCTGTGACAAAGGGGCACAGCCTGTAATATAGGAATTGTCTATGTAAAGTGTAGAGCCACTGGGCATGGTGGCCCAAGCCTGTCATCTGGCTCTTGGGAGACTAAGACAGGAGCGTCACTGGCTGGAGACTACATAATGAGACTTTGATCTCCCAAAAACATGGAGAGTGAGAGCAAAATGTCTTTGGTATTTTTGCGTTCTTTGCAAATTGGACAAAATCACCAGGTCACTTTGTCTATTAGACAATTTCTTCAGATTCTGCTAAAAGTTCTTGCCTCCCCTGCCTCCCTTGTAAGAGTTATCCTGGTATATCTGTCTGTGCACATGATGAGGACAGTGCATTTCTGCTGTCACATGGATGCACGTGTGAATGGTGTAATGCGGTTATTGACTGGAGAGAGAGCAGCTCAGAGATCCTCAGAGATCCCCAGCACGGCAGGAAAAGCTGCCCAATTACCAAGGTCAAGGCACTGTGCATCAACATCACTGAAGGTTACAGGAAGCTGTAGAGCAGGGAATGGTCCCAGACCTCAGTCCAGTCTCTGCCACAGGAAGCTTTGTGCTGACATGTCTGTTAAGCAAATGAGCAACATCGAGATTGAAGCCTTAACATGCCTGTGACTTCTTCTGTGAGTCTTGGGTTTAAAACCTGTCATCTTTGGAACAGAGAGGTTATTAGAATCATTCAATGACTACCAGTCCACTAAGTACAAATGCTATTAAAACATGAATGTAGGAACTAATGAGATGGTGTAGCAGTTATTTTCACCTTGCTGGACAAACACCCAATCCAAAGCAGTTTATGGGAGGAAAGGGTTTATTTCAGGATTACAGAATCCAGGGAAAACGCCATCAATTGCCATTGAAGAAGGTGGCTCACTTCCATAGATCCATAGTATCTTGCTGGCTGGCTGGTGGTGTGTCTCCTCAATGTAAAACTGTGACAAACTGACATGGTTTCCATGTGTAAAAATATTACCTGAATGAGTAATAGATTTCCTTCTGTGTAGACAGATGGTAGAGGGAAAATTTTTTTTTTCTTCCAAAAATATGGAAATCCATATGTAGTGCTGGAGATGTAAAAATAAATAGGTCACAGCTATAAATAAATATATGGTACTTGTATTTGAACTAGGCATACGATGTTATGTCTCCTCATGTCGAAAAGGTCAGAGGCTTAGTGATCTTATGTTCACTGATCTGAAAAAAAAAGTCCTATAGTTTTCCCAAACTAAATACTGTTTTCCATAGTGAACCATATTTTTCATGTGCTAAACTACCACTATAGAACACATTATTTCCTTTGGGAAAGCTACATGACTTTTGTCAGATCAGAGAATGTATGAAATCATTAGAAGGGTTTATAGAATTCTCCGAAGGCTCCTGTATACTGAATTAGTGTTCAATAAGTGTTTGATTATTGAAAATATGTTCATTAACCTTCCATTGGTATCAACAAGATCAAACATGGCTTGGGCCACTAACAGCATCAAGTGTAGACATTCCCTGTAGTATCCAAGAAGACGTTCTCTATGCCACCATCACTATTGTGCAAACGGGTTCTAGAGACTGAACCCTGGTCCTTCACTGTTACCCAGATAGCTTGAGGATGTGTAATGGTTTGTTGCTTACAACATTACAGGATCACTGTAGGCAAATCTGAATTTCTATAGCCATCTTCAGATGTTGGAACAGGGTGAATAAAGACATTTCTTAATCTATTTTGATAAAAAAATAAACATATTAAATTATATATTAACCAGTATATTATTTTATTCCATTAAACAATATAGACTGGTGACTACAAGTATTTAGACATCTATCACTTTTTTGACTTTCCCAAGATTCTTTAAACATACTACATACTGTTTAATGAAATCATTGGTAATTTAAGGTAGGAAAAACTAACCTGTCATGCAGTCGGGCCCCAAATTGCCTTTACACACTTGAATAATCCAGACTAGCTGTAAGGACATTGATATTAGGTTTATGATGATTCCAATGCTTCTTCGCACTTTTCCATAAGTAACCTCACTCTTCTGAAAGCTATTTTTTAACCTCTATATAAGCAAAGCTTGACCTCATCAAATCAAGTACTCTTCAACCAAATCAATGTCAAAATCTTACCTTAGCCAAGCCAATCACGCATGTAATATGTGAATCTGCCCCTTGGGATTTCATTGTCCACATGGAGCCTCTCTCTAGAGAATGTTTAAGCCTTTAGTGTTCCTTTTTAACCGACCATTTGAATGGCATACACTTTAATAAAATTATTTTGATACAATAGTTTTCTTATACAAGAAGTAGAATGACATTATGTTCAGACATGCTTCTGTATCTTCTATATGTTGAGTGATCCTATAGTCGACCTAACAGATCCAAATGTTAATCATCACCTCATAGAAATAACTGTTTTTTTAATCAACAGAATACTTTATTACAGTTAGAGAATGTATGTTTAAATTTCTCAAAGTACCAGTCACATCGCCATGTTTTTGTTGTTTGACGTGTGTGAAATGTTCACAGAGCAGGTGTCGCACAAGGGTCCAGGAGTTCTGTTACATTTCTGATTCATGCTACAGAGCAGGAGAACATTGTTGGAAGACACAGTTGTGTGAAAACCTTGCAACATTGTGTGCTCAGATCCAAATTTAGCTTATCTTTCACAGAAAGGTTCATAATTCCTGGATTGGCTACAGATTCTCACCATGTATGTAAGGCCCCCTATAGAAAGGAGGGTGTCTTGCCAAGATTGGGACAAGGCTATAAAGAAATGTGCCAACCTACTTGTGCCAAGATCCTTACCAGGAGATCACCACCTCCTGAATTCTGATGGGCGTCGGGCTATACCAAGTTGGGCTCAATGATTGGCTAAGTCCCTATTTCATCATTCCACAGGACACACAACCAGGTGCAAGTGAGTCACAGTTAACTTGTCAGGGTGAGATTTTTGCCCCTCCCAAGGCATTGAACGGCTTAGAAAATTTTATGAGCAGTATCAACTCCAAATAAAGGTGAAAACGGATTACTTTCGTGAACATCAACTGCTCATCTCTCTTAGCTCTTCCCCACCTCAGAACCATCTCTTAGATACTTCAGAAAATTCAACCTTTGAAGACTTCAGTTGTCCAGACATTTTTGCAAGGATACATGTTGTGAGTTTATCATGCGTAGTGATGGATGAATTCAAACCTCTCGGGTATGATTGTGGTTTGGGACAGCAGAGGCCAGCAGCCTCTCTATCAAAATATAAAGGAATACTAAGGTGATTGCCATGCTGACAGTCAAAGGCAGACCATAGCTTCCTTTCGTCAGACAATCTCCTACACTCAGGATGTCCCAACTGTCACTGACCACAGCTAGCTTGCTCTATAGGAGACATGGATGTCTTAAACACAACTTACTAGTGGCCATTCTACCACAGACTCAATTACCAGCATAGCCTTCCAGCATTTCACTGTCTCCCGAGGGTCTTCAGCATAAGGAAATTAGACTCCCTGCACGCTTCAATGTGTGTCCAGATGCAAGACATTTAGGAAAAAACATCAATTAATCCTTTAGTGGCTTGAAATAAAATTTGGAAAAAAAACCCAATAAAAATAAAACCTTTAAAGTATAAGGATTTTGTTGCATTGTAAATGTCCATGCATCTCAGATACTTTCGGAAAATTATTTTGAGGACCAAAGGAACTATTGTAAACTAATTCTTAATGTCTTTTAAAAAAATACTTATTCAAGCAATACATATATGATCAATACACCTACATGTGCACAGATAGGCCCAAAGTTCTACTTATTCTGTTTCTATTTCTTTCTCCAGAAATAACCACTGTTATGAACTTGGCATACAGTCCCTCCTCAAGAGGACTGGTGCCAGGGTCCTCCCAGATATCATAATCCACAGAAGTGCATGTCACTTATATACACATTGCATGTTATTTGCATAAAGCCTTTGCACACATTCTTCTGAATGCTTGAATCATATCAAGATTACTCATAACTCAAATATAGTGCAGCTGTTGTAAACTCATTGTTATGCCTGACTGTTTAGAAGACAAAGCCAAAATAAAGTCTGTGCATATTCAATATGGGCTTTTTTTCAAATTATTTCTATCTGTAATTGAATGAGTCTGGAGAATGCCTCAATGCAGAGGGCTGACAATACTTACAGTCCTTAGAAACACAAGTCACAAATTAAATGAAGATTATTCAAACTCAGCTTTTCCTTTACTTCTAGAATCAGGATCGTCAGGGTATCCATTCAACATAAAGCCTGAACTATACACTCAGCAGTTTCAAACACAAAACTCGTATTCTTTACATAAAGGGCAAATGTCTCATACCCTTCTCTCAAATCAGACACCTAAAAGAAAGTAGTGAAGGAAGAGAAGGGTCAAAGCCAATTATTGAGTTGGAGCAATTTACATTTTTAATAACTTTGAGAGGTTAGGGAGGGTCACATTTTAACTGAATATCTGTCAACTCTTCAGTGCCTGTTTCTTCCTCTATTTGCATAAGCAATTGACAGCTCATCAAGAGCTCATTAGGAACAGAGATGACCCTGTGATCAGGGGAACAAAACAAACTGAGCAGTTCTAAGAAGGAAGTCTTTATTTGCAAATGGCTGCAGTGTCTCAAAGAACATGAAATGCATAATAAGGGGAGCAAGTAAGCTAAATATGTTTGTAAAATATAAACAAGTGACAATATAACCATTCATTAAACCTGAGCTCATTCATCTTAATGAGAACGATGATATGGGTGAAAGAATATATAACCATAATTTGATCATGAAAGATTAAAACTAAAATGTCCACATTTCCCAAAGTTGTTTATTTCATTATTTTTATATTTCTATTATATATGCATATATGTTTGTATATATGTACACAAACACACTGTTAAATTTTAGATGGCTCTGTGTTGGATGAACCAAACGACCTTATTGTTTTAGGAATAATTTATGTGTGAAAATTCTTGAGGATGTCTCTTATTGCTAAAATGTCCTTTATGTATAAATCAGCTCTTTCCTGACTCAAAGAGAATGGGCAAAAATCAGCTCTCTATTGAATCAATTTTTTTCTGCTACTTATAAATCTCTAGGTGCCCAATTCTGTTGTACAGAGAAAGACTCACACTGGTTGGTGTGTTTGTCTGTCTTTTGTATTACATTTTGTAAAACACATGAGTCCAAAAGCACCTTTAAACACCAGGAATCAATAAAACAGAAATGGTGGGAACAATACACTTATTCCTGTTTTATTCAATTTCAGGAGTGCATTCAGCTCAGGCAGATGTTGCTGCATTTCAAAAAGGCACATCTGTTCATCCCCTGGCCTTCCATGAGAGAGATTGCGTTTGTAAGTATCAAATACTGTCTTTCTTTGGCATTATCATATTTTATGAGCTAGAGAGATGTGAGGGAGGGAGGGAAGGAGGGAGAGAGGGAAGGAGAGAGAGAACCTAGTATTTCTATGTGAAGCATCCTCTCTCCCTTCGTTGCCTTTTAGAATTAAAGACAGTGAGAGCTTCTGCAATGTGTGCTTGGTCCATTTCTATCTTCTTTATTGAGAAACATTTGAATGTCCAGTGTGATCTCCCTGGCACATCCTTGGTGACTTGGGATAAAACACAGTAATCGAGAAAAGCAATGACTTCTACACCCAGGTCTTTGGCTAGCAGTTGGTCAAGCTGGGAGCCTTGCCTCTCTGTGTGGCACTTCCCTTTCACTGTGACAAACAGCCATTGTCCCCTTGGTGAGATCTGCCATATTCCGTTGACCCCGGCCCATCAATCTGCCTCAATTGGATAATGATCTGTAATCACTTTCTTTCACGGGAGTCTATAAATTTGCCAAGGCCCCTTGTTTTCTGAAGGACTCCTTATGCTCACTCCCATTTGTGCAAATGGACTCTCTTTTGCAGGCTTGAATAGCCGGGCACTGGGTCCATTCTGCGGAGAGGCACCCGGTGGATTTCTGTTGATTTTCCACGCTCTACTCTCTTAAAGAAGACTTAGTCTGACACAGTGGGGGTGTGCCCCGAGCCAGAGGACATCACAGACAGCCGCTTTTCTCATTAAGACTGACCTATCATTAGGTCACTTAGTACCACCCTTGTAATCAATGAGCTTAATGTTTAGTGCAAGCAAAAGTCACAAGGAAAGCAGTGGGGAAGGAAGTAGATGGGGAAGACAGGAAAGTTCCAGAACGGCTGTGGCTTAGAAAAGGATAAAAATAACTGGAACATTACACATGGGATTGCTCAAGCAACTCCATTCTGTCCTATTATTTGTAAGACGTGAAAACTCTTGCACATGACCTCTCATTAGAAAAGATGAAAAGTCCCCAGTTGGGGTGGAAGCTGGCCAGGCGTTTCAAGCCCTGTAGCTCTGGGGGACTTTGGAGTGTAAGAGGGATTCTGCTTATGTGTTTCCCAAAGACATTCAAAACCATGGCCAGTGGACAGATAACCAAAAGAAACAGACCATGCATTGGACACTAGATACTGTGTCCAGGGAGGGATTTTGCTCATCGCATTTACAAGCTAGAGTGACTCCGTGTACCATAGCATGTGAGATGTAAAAAGTCATGAACACATTACACACACACACACACACACACACACACACACACACACACCAGTCTTCAAGAGCCAAGAAGACAGATTAGCAGAAAGACTTTCCTATGGATGATACACTTTTGGAAAAACAAAAAATTTAACGACAGTTACTTTACTGAAATTTGAATTAATTTTGAGGTTATAGGAAAATGATGTCTTTGTAGCTAGTTTAGGGAGGACCGTACACACACGAAAGGGAATCTATCCCAAGGAAAGAAACATCAGCAAGAAATCTGAGAAGTTTTTTGTTTGTATTTTCTACCATTTGTGGGGGTAAGGGAGGGCAGAATAACATGATTAAATCCTTACAATTCTGGTGTTATTATTTTGGGCTTTAAACACCTAAATGTTAGTTTGTAAAATATGTCAATCATTATATGTGATTTAATTGATAAGGTAGTTAAGTGGTCAATTATGAATTTATCAATTTAATCATTACTTGCTTTAGTCACTTTTTTTATATGGCATTTATAGTGTACGGACGTGAAACGCAAACACAGATTTTAGGGAACAATCCTGAAATGAATGTTTTAGTAGCCACCACACTGGTAAAGGAAAAGATAGTTACAATTAAATTATTTTAAAGTCAGCAGTTAAAAAGAGAAATTCACTATTTCAGATCAGTGGCAGCTTACCCTGTGCCGTGGATTATTTCAGTCTTGATGAAACCCTTCTAGACCCCATAATGACCAAGACTATTGTCCTGAAGGAAAAATCGAATGTCCAGAGTGGCTCAGTGACTTTGCTGAGGTATCATACCAGTAGGGGTTGAATCACCACTGTGCCCTACTGATCTGTTGTACTGGACCCTCCACAGAAGACACCATGAAATATTTTTGTAATGCAAACGTATCTGGGTCTTTTATAATTGAAGCATTGTATAAATGGAGTCACAAGAACTGGGATATCAAGTACTTTAAATATTGAAAAATTATTTTTAAAAAATATTTTATTTATTTGTAAGCAGAGAGATGTGGAGAGAGAGAGAGAGAGAGAGAATATGAATATGGGTGTGTAGGACGCCTTGACACTTCCAAAAAAAAGCCCCCAGACACGTATGCCATTTTCGCATTTGAATTTACATGCACCTAAGTCAATGGGCTTTGCAAGGAAGTGTCTTTGACGGCTGAGCCATCTCCAGCCCTCTAACTAAGAATAGATAGAATTACTAAGCAGAGAAGTATATGGTTAGAGGCTGTACTTCTTATTTCTTTGGTATCCTTTTGTCAAGGACCTTTGGAAGGTAACTTTTCTTTATAAAAAGTTTTTGGTGAATCTTTGCTCACAAACAATGGATATTAAAGTCTCAAACAAACACAGCAGAACACCGTGTCTATCAATGGTTCAGTTGGAAGTTTGTTTTATATTTTCACAAAAAAGAAAACTGAATCAAAAGGTATCACTTTGGAAGCACCCTCTAGGATGGTGTTTTTTAAATCATTCATTAAGAAGAAGAAGAAGAAGAAGAAGAAGAAGAAGAAGAAGCAGCAGCAGAGGAAGAAGAAGAAGAAGAAAGAGAGAGAGAGAGAGAGAGAGAGAGAGAGAGAGAGAGAGAGAGAAAATTGGCTGTGTCCCAGGGCCTCCTGCCACTGCATGGATACTACGGACTTTTCATGGGTGCTGGAGAATCAAACTCAGGTTGTCAGGCTTTGCAAGCATGCATCTTAACCACTGAGCCATCTCTCCAGCACCTAGGATGATTCTTAAGTAGGTGTTAAGTAATTCTGAGAGTTATAGAGAATAGAAAGTTTTGCCTTACACACAACCTTGGTTAACCCCTTTCAGGATTTCTTTAGATTTTTGTGGTCAGGTTCACTTATTAACTCAATTTAATTATACCCAATTAACCTGAATAATAGGCTTGAAAACTATAAGCTCCAGGAGCTTCTGTAGCAAGAGGGCAGAATTCTGAAGTGTCACCTTGACTCAGGTGTGGCTTTTAGTTCATCTATCACCAGACCTGTGGACATCAGGCAAGTTAATGCCAGACTCTGGATTTTATTACAACGATAGACAGGGATAAAGCTGACAGCCTTGCTGGTAGGTGCAGTTAGCTGAAATAATATAAATAGAAGCCTTTCCCCAAAAGTGAACACAGCACTAAGTCTAATGAATACTGCCTATGATTAAATGACTAAAGCCATCATTTTATACCTGTGAATAAAGTTTCAAGATTGCAATTGTAGAAAGATTGATAATGGTCCAAACTTAAGTGTATGATTTGACTGTTGCTAAGATAATTCTTGATCATTTTAGAGCCCCTACACCTGGCTCATTCTTCCCTGGAACCTGGTCATATACACTACAGTGGAGGATTAACTACAGATTTAACACCCATTAAGAGGGTGGGAATCGGTGCCGGGGGAGGTGGGTCAGTGGATAAGGCACTTTCAACCAAGCATGAGGACCCCACTTTGAATGCCCAGTACCCACAAAAATGGTGGGTGGGTATGGGAGCCTGCCTGGAATCCCAGGACTCAGGAGGTGGAGACAGGGGATACCCCTGGGCAAGTTTTCTAGCTTAACTACTTTCATCTATAGGCTTTAGGTTCAAGTGAGAAACTCTGTCTCAGTAAATGAAATGACAGCAATTGAGTAACATACCTGTTATCAACTTTCACCCAGATGGGAACACGCACCTACACATGGACACAACCACACACTGGCAAAAAAAATAAAAGGTGTAAGAATTATACAGTGTGCCATTGAAACTGTTATCCAATGAACATGTCACAAGTAGTTGTTCTATCTACAAGTAAATCCATAGACTCTTATGCTGTCCAAGCATCGATGTGGAACTTTGATATATGAATAACTAAAGATTTTCCTTTCAGCTGTTCATAGAAGCCTGTTCTGATCTCATGGTTGAGGAATGAGGCCTCACATCTTAAATCATTCCAGCCAGTTTACTTCTGCCTTAGTGTTAGTGTCTTCTTTTGTCATTGTGATCAAATCCCTGAAAGAAACAGCTTAAGGGAGGGGAAATGTCACTTGGCTTATATCAGGAAATATTACAGTGAGGAAGGGTGCAAGCTTGGAGATACTTGTACATGGTGGAGGCCACTTGTGGCATGGATTGCTGAATATTAGTGGATCTGGAAGAAGAGAGAAAAACAAGAATCAGACAGGGATGTCATGTTCAAGGCCACCCACAGCAGCCCACCTCTGCTAGTAATGTCACAGTCCCAAAAGCTCACAACCTCAAGACACAGGCCCATCCAACAAGGACCCAGTCATTAGACACATGAGCCGTGGAAGGGCACTTCTCATCAAACCACAGTGACATTCATCTGTAAAATGTTGAGAAGTGAGAAAACACGGGTTACAGTGGAGGGCCAGCAGAAGGGAAGAGAGGAAATCAAGAGAAAGCCATCAGGAAGAATAAGGGAATCAGTTTCTAGGTCTGAGATCTTGCCGAGAAGGCAGGTTGCTTAAGAGAATCAGAACGATGCTTAGAAAGGAAAAAGAAGGGAGATTTTTGGACTCTGAGATGGTATTGTTGTACTGACGTGGTTCTTCACCAGGAATGTCTACAACATTTGTGAGGAAGCTACAAGGTCTAAAAACAAGGATTCAAGTTCACAGATCAGGGAGATGGAGAATGACATGTCCTCCCCAAATATGAGGAAAAGGTACAATAAGTACAAGTGACTTCAGAGAGCATAAATCATATAGTGAAGATGAAACAAATCGAAGATTTGAAAGAAAATGTTAAGAATGTAAATTGACAAATAGCATGGTAATTAAGGAAATACAATATGTAAGTAAACAACAAATGATAAGAAATGGTTATAAATAAAACAGAAACTTAACCTAAATGAGAACTATAAAATTCGAAATTACACAGAGCTGGGGAGATGGCTCAGTGGTTAAGGACATTTGTAAAACCTACCAACCTGGGTTCAATCCTGTAGAGACAGGAGGCCCTAGTGCACCCATACTCATTCTCTCTCTCTCTCTCTCTCTCTCTCTCTCTCTCTCTCTCTCTCTGTCAAATGAATAAATAAAAATTAGAAAATGTCGATCATTTTGTAAATGAGTCAGGGAGCAGTTCAGTTTAAGAGAACATTTCTAATCTCATGTACGGCTCTGGGTTTGATCCTCAGCAAGAAAAACCACACAAACAAACAAGTGAATATTTAGGAATATTTAGAGCACAGTCCCCTGGGATGATGATGTTCTACACAGTCTTGCTGGCATTTCAGCTTTCCCCACTCATTTTAGGAACTGAGCCGCTCTCCCTGTGATACCACGATGGCTACTTATCTCAAGGATGAGCTATTCCTTCTTCCCATTCACTTGTTTCTTTTTTAAAAAATATTTTATTTATTCATTTTCAAGGGGAGAGAGAGAGAGAGAGAGAGAGAGAGAGAGAGAGAGAGAGAGAGAGAGAGAACACAAGGGCCACCATCTTGTGGGTCTGGCTTATGTGGGTCCTGGGGAATTGAACCTGGGGCCTTAGGCACTGGAGGCAAATGCCTTAACCGCTGAGCCATCTCTCCAGCCCTCACTTGTTTTTTTAACCACTCAGTTACATCGAGCAAGGTTAGTACTATTCCTGCGTGTATAAAATGAAAATTTTAAATATGCAATTAATGAGTTGGAGATGCAGCTCAGTGGTTGAATGCTGCCTTACTATACACAGGATCCTGGGTTCCATTCACCCCTCAAACACACTCATATACATACTCCTATTTAATGATAATATGGAGAATATTAATTATTTATGATGAAAGAAGATTTACATCTAATGCTTCAAAACATAAAAACAGCTAAAGAAGACCTACATAAATGGAGTAAAGTAAAACACTGCAAGGTTTGTGCTGTTTGTACTTAATATAGTCATTCAAAATTCATAAAGGAAAGGATTAAGAAAGGTATATCTGACCAATGGAAAATTATATCCAGTTGTTGAACTAATGAAAAAAGAGAGATTGTTGGAGAGATAGAGAAACCAATAATGAGACAAAACACAAGGCTCAGAACACACACAAGCACACACACACAGACACACAGAGATGCACACACAGAGACACAGAGAGACACACACAGACACACTCACAGACACACACACAGACACAACACACACACAGACACACACATGCACACACACAGACACAGACACAGACAGACAGACACACAACACACACTGCAGTGTGCAGGGAAAGACAGGTCCACAAACAGGACTGGATCACTCACCTCCTGGGAAAGGTACATTTACATTTCACATCAAGCACATAACAATTTTCAAATAAATTGTAAACCTAAATTTGATATGAACTGTAAGGTGAAAGCAAGCTTCAGAGAGGAGGGAATATGTGTGAAATGCTGTGGTAGATAATCAGGAATTCATTCTGGCTGTGGGAGAAAAATCATAGGAGTCCCTGGGGGAAAAACAAAATTAGACAATAGGAAAAGTTCTGATGGGGTATTATAAATACACTAAAGTTATCTTTCTTTCTTTCTTTCTTTCTTTCTTTCTTTCTTTCTTTCTTTCTTTCTTTCTTTCTTTCTTTCTTCTTTCTTCTTTCTTTCTTTCTTTTTCTTTCTTTCTCTTTCTCTCTCCTTCTTTCTCTCTTTCTTTCTTTCTTTCTTTCTTTCTTTCTTTCTTTCTTTCTTTCTTTCTTTCTTTCTTTCTTTCTTTCTCTCTCTCTCTTTCTTTCTTTCTTTCTCTCTTTCTCTTTCTTTCTTTTCTTCAATGTAGAGTCTCACCGTAGCCCAGACCAACCTGGAACTCACTCTGTACTAAAACCCTATGCCACCATGCTTGGCTAATTGAAATACTTTAAACTTTTAAATTGCCTGTAAATAAAATGATAACTATAACTAAACTATAATTATAGCTATATTTATATCTATGTCTATATATTTGGTTTTTCAAGGTAGGTCTCACTCTAGCCCATGCGGGCCTAGAATTCACTACATAGTCTCAAGCTGGTCTTGAATGCATAGAAATCAATCCTCCTACCTCTGCCTCTTGAGTGCTGGGATTAAAGACATGCACTGTGACCTCGCCAAGTTGTGAATGTATTTTATGTGAGGAAATCAGTGAGGAAGCAAAAGTCTCAGGAACTCAACATAAATCTACTGGCCACACATAACAGAGGTAGAATAGACCTCAGAGACCATGGGTGCTCATGTGGGTGCTGAAGAGCCTCAGAGATCCTCAAGCTGAAAGAAACACAACTTGGCTCAGTTATCTTGGAAAACCATGGCTTGGTAATCTATTAGAGTTATCAAAAATGCCATGCATCTCAGCAATAACACCCTGTATTGGTTTATATTGATTGTCAATTTGACAGCATCTAGATTCACTTGTCCAGGATTATGCAGATTACATCATTCTCTGGTCATGTCTGTAAGGGATGAATTTGATCAAATTAAGTGAGGTGGGAGGTCCCATGGGCCTGGGGTCTTGGACCACATAAAAGAGCCTCTGGAAGCAGCATTCCTGGCTCTCAGCTGCCTCAAGTTCCTGCCCTGTGCCTTCCCCACTGCGATGGCCTCTAACCTGGATCTGTAAACTGAAAAAAACCTTCCTCCCTCAAACTGATTTTTGTCAGGTATTTTGTCCCAGCAACAAGAAGGTAACTAATCCATACCCCTAGATATACATCAAGAGATATTTCTATAACATCTCATAGAGGCACTATTTTGATTAGTTCAAAATAAAAACAGCTCAGTAGAACTATAACAGTTGTACATTTATGTAATAAAATCCTATATAGCAGTGCAAACATATTATTACTGTTATAGGAAATCACATGGATATATCTTCCAAATACGGTGATAAAAATATGCCAGACAAATTTGTATATCATAGATATTCTACTTACATAATGCTCAAGAAATAAGCAAAAACAACTTATTTTATAAAAACTCAGGGCACTGGTTATCTTTGAAAAAAAGACCGTGTGGGTATGTCAACAGAATTTTCAAGTGTTTTTGATTTTTCCATGGACTGCTGGCTGCAAGGCTGTTTATTATATTTTATTCATCAGGAGAGTTATGACTTGTATATATCCATATGCTGGTTATACTTCAGTTGTATATTAATACTGGGAAAATACTTCCCTTCAGTGGTTCCCTGAACAGTGATCACAGCACAGACTGCAGCAGCGGAGCTGGTCGTGTGATGCGTGTGCTGTGCAGCGTGTGTTTATGTACCGTGATGGAGAGAAAAGAAAACTGTAGCATCAGGAAAGTAGGCAGAGATTTGCCAGAATGCCGAACGCCTCCACTCTTCAAGGCAGTGATAACTAAAGAGGCTCTGAGAGAACATTAACTTAACAACCTAATATTTCCCTCCTAATTGTGAGTATATGTTTCATAATTATGCGATTATTAAGAAAATAAAATTGGTTCTTGAAATCATGAAGGAAAGCAAGACTCGCTGAAATCAGGTAGAACATTGAATATTTTCCTTAATTATGTCTGTTTGCTCTTCATTTTATAGAGCTATTGTCTTGTTTCAGAAAACCAAAAAACTAAAGCATGTTTAAACTCCAAATTCACCCCACATTTTTGTTCAGATATAAGTCCCATTATTACATATACTTCTTTTTGATGAAAAAGTGAGTCATACAACAAGTGTCACTTAGATGAGTGAAAGAAGAGCTAACAGAGTAAATTTGATTATTTTAATTTTGGTTATACTATTCATATTCACTAACTCATAGGGGGGTTGTTTATTGTTCAAAATTAGAGTGTATAGTTTATGGTAAGTGATACCTATCATGCAGGAATTTATTTTCTTTTTTTTTCATGTCAATGAAAATAGCATTTGTTTATTGAGCTTTATAATATTATCTTTCTTTGTGGTGAGAAGGTCCCAAGACAAAATTTGAATACAAGTTAGAATACAATTTTACAAAATCACTCTGGCAAGTCAGTTATTTAGGAAAATAATTTAAATAAGTGAATCAAATTCTACATTGCTTATGTAATACCATGTGTTGCTTTTCAAAGCGCGATCCACCATTACTTAAGTTACACCAAGCAACAGGGCTTTCAAAAGCCGTGTCTTTTCCAAGAGAGTTTTCTCTTTGCTACACAAGTGATCCATTTTCAAAAAATGAACAGAAAGTGCCAAGATCAAGCTTTTTACTGTACATACACAGAGACTCACAGGGACAATTGTGACTCGATTCTTCCAATGAGCTTTCTTCCTGTCGGTGCCAATGGCTCACTCCATTGCTAGGATTTCACATCACGGATCTCTGTGTCTGGAAGCTGCCCACCTCTTATCTCAAGGAGCCTTTCCCTGTTAGACAATGGATTCACCCTGATGTGGCTTGGTGTCCTTCATTAGTTTGCTCTGCGGGCACAAGCACAGAGAGGGACAGTGAAGCCCAGGGAGACAAATACTCTCTCCAGGCTCTGGGAGACAGCAGAGCTGCTGTGTGGCTGAGAAAGCAACCCTTGGAGCGGTGGGTGGTCCTCTGGGAGGTAAGGGGATCTGCAGTGTCCACCAGGATCAACAGGACCGCACAATGGCTGTTCTGTGGGGAATTCAGGGAGAAGGCTTTGTTTAAAGAAAATTACAGGAGTGGGAAAGCCATTCTCAAATTCTCTGGGCATCGTTTACGGACTGGCAGTCATTTATACTGGGGCCAAAAGCCCAGATAAATATATTAAGCTGAAACAGTGTCACATAGAAAGGAAGGCTTGGATGTGGCCATTGTCAGCACATCTCTGGTCTTCAGCCTGTCTATGAGATAGTCAGACGGGCACTGCACTTAATGCAATAGGCCCATCCCCCCCAAAATATTGATGGTAAAACTGTTATTAACTATTTACTTATTTGATCATTCAATCCTGGGTCGGAATAATGGATGTTTAAAGCCCCCATTGGAAGAGACCTAGAGAAGAGAATTTTCAGGAGTCCTTCCTATAGTTGGACTAAGAAGGTTATGTGCAGCTTGAAGCTGTGTGGTATCTGTGGGTGTGTTTTCACACCAATGTGACCCTGGGACTCAAATCTTAAATTAAGTCATGGCTCAACTAAATTATGTCCCCAGGAAATGACAGTGCGAATGGAGGAAACCCAGGCCAAAGCTCAGCACGTCATGACTGCCCCGGATTCTTCCCTTGGCCATGGAGGAGAGAGGGGAGGGGCACCACGATGCTTACAGATGTGAACAGAAGATTGTGAAGAGAAAACTGTTTTCTTTTTTCTCACAGAATTAACCTAAAAGTTTTTCTTTTAGAATTCTTTTCTAGAATTTTTTTCTAGAGTTTTCTAGAGTTTCATGGCAGCATAAATCTATTTCCTATTTAATTCTGCACTGAAAAGTGAACTACAAGTAAAGAACAGATTGTAATGAGCAAAAAAAATACTTGAAATATTTTTACGTACTTATTCGAGGGAGAAAGAGAGAGAGGGAGAGAGGGAGAGACAGAGAGAGAGAGAGAGAGAGAGAGAGAGAGAGAGAGAGAGAGAGAGAGAGAATGAATTAATATAGGGGGCACCAGGATCTCCAGCCACTGCAAACCAACTCCAGACACATGTGCCACTTTGTGCACAGCTTTATGTGGGTCCTGGGGAATTGAACCCAGGCTGTCAGGCTTTGCAAGCAAATGCCTTTAACTGCTGAGCCATCTCTCCTGCCTCAAGAAAGAAATTTTATTATCCCCCCCTCTCTCTAAGATTTCTGAGCATATGACAAAGGATTATTTTTTAAAAATACACCTATTTCACTTTGAAGAGAAACAGCCTTCTTACCAACTCCCAGCAGAATGTGAGATCTTCAGAGTATGTCTACTTGATCCAATCACAGTAAGTTGCTGTCCCCACCCAACCGGCAGGACTCCACGGGAGATCACATGACTCAGAGTAAAAATCAGCTCCATAAAGACCTGGAGTTTATGAGAAGGCAGAAAGGTCTCAGTCTCCCTTGCTAGGACCACATGAACATCCTCCTTCTAGATCTCAATGTCCTGAAACAGAACAGAACAGAAAAACCGCTTTGACAGATAAGCTCTGCCTGTTACTGGGTGACATGTCACATCCTTTAAAAGAACTCTTCTCACAATTGATTTTGATTAAAAATTGACGTCTGGATTTGTTGCAGAAACTTATCTGCTGCTGCTAAGTGCAGAAGAGAGGCCACTTCATCATTTGATCAATGATGTATGCCACCTGTTGTTATTAGGAAACAGGAAGGCTACCATTTAACTAAGACAATAATGATTTGGGTTTTTTATGATTATAGAACTTATATATTATAAGTTATATATATATAACTTATAATATCATATATATTATATATGATTATAGTATCCACTGACAGTGGATACTAAATGAATATAGATGATGAAAACATATGAAATGGTATTTTAATTCATTCAAATTTCAAATGCCAAATGAAGTAATGAAAGGCATATTTTAAAATTTATGATCAAATTCCGAACTCTTGCATACTAGGAAAAATATTATTTCAAACCCCCAAGCATTCTCAGTAAAAATGGATGCCGATTATAAATCGGTTCATGGATTTAAAATATAGACTGAAAATTAAAATCATCATTTTCTGGATTCTATTCTTTGTCTTGTTTGAGGTATTAGGAATGTAACCAAGGCTTCATGCACATAGACAAGCACTGTTTCTCCAAGATACACCGATAGCTGCCCTGTCCCATTGAGGTTCCTCTTAGAAAATACCTGTAGATATAGTCCTGTGGTCTAATAATCTCCCTTCTATTCACTTTACAATCATTGTGAGAGGCAGCGTTCTGTGATATTTGTGAATCCTCTATCACATATTTCTAGCTCATGGAGGAGTTCCGATTGCTGGAAAGAAGCAAGTTAATAGAAGAGGGTTTATTTTGCTCCCAGTTCAAAAGGACAGAGTCCATCATGGTGGGAAAAACAGGCACAATGCATGAGGTGGCTGGTCATGCTGTGACCACGGTCAGGAAGAAGAGAGACACGGATACTGGAGTTCATCTCACTTTCTGCAGTCTAGAAACCCAGCTCAGGGGAGGTACCACTCACAAACATGGCTGGTTTTTGCTGCTCAGGC
Organism: Zapus hudsonius; assembly: GCA_004024765.1. NCBI lineage: Eukaryota > Metazoa > Chordata > Mammalia > Rodentia > Dipodidae > Zapus > Zapus hudsonius. The sequence goes on along the minus strand of PVHP010004015.1, from coordinate 44,162 downwards.
TGCCCCCCAAAACCATTTAAACACCCTTATGGACACATCAAGAGGTGGGTATCCATGGTAATTATAAACCTTATCGGATGGCAATCAAGAAAAACAATCACAAAGTTTCTACTGTCCTTAAAGAAGGGTCCCTGATACAGACAGGTAACCACAGGGAGTTGACATGTTTCCAGCACAAAGCTTTTAAAATAATGCAAAGTTGCCTTGGGGAAAATGGTAGTTGGTATAAGGGAAGGCTACCCTTCCAGATACATACACCCCAAACATGTAATGTGGGTCTCATATAGGACTACCAGGGCCAGGAGCTCCAGAGAGCCACCACGTCACAGGTATAAATCCAGTAAGGTGTCTGACTCTTCAGTAAATGAACCCATGCTGTCCTGTGGGTGTGGCTTTGAGCTATGTGTCCCTGTGAAATCCAAGCAGCTTGCAGACAGTCTGCATCTCTCACTCTACCTCAGCAGGTCTTTGGGACAATACAGAGCAGGAAGTCAGGCAGAGGAGCAGCATTTGATGTGGTCTTCTGCTGTTGATTACTGATGCGGGGACCCTGCCTTCCTGTCTTGACTCACTAGTGCCCTTTGATTAAACACAGACCCGGATTCAGTTACCAAACATGCCTCAGCCTTGTGCTTCCTCCCTGTCTCACTTCCTGCTTTGGAAATGAATTCCCACCACCATCCATCAACAGTCATCCCATCAGCCCCATCAGACACCAGTAACTGAAGAGACCAGACCAAGGTATGGCTGTCATGCTTTGGGACACTTGGAAATGGACTGGAAGTTCTTCAGTCACAGACCAGAACCTTGCCAGTACAACTGCCAAGCAGAGCTGTCTCCAAGAAGGAAGACACACAGAAATACAGCAAGATATACCAGGATCTACTTTAAAGTTGTGCCTCCTTCTTGAAGTCTGGAGATGACTTTCGCTCATTTCATTGGGTGACTGACAACAGCAGATCAATTGTCTGGAAACAGAGAAACAATTGCATGTTCCCATCAGAAGGGTGGGCCATGTTCCCCATGGTCAGGATGGACAGGCACCCAGCATCTAGGCTCCAGGGAAACTATGTCTCTGCACTCTTGTTGAGAAAGATCAAGTTCATAGTTTATTAAGTTGTGAATCATAATGGTCCATTCAAGGAGATAACATATCATAGGGAAACCTCCTACCATACAGTGGTTGAACTGCAAGTCAGCTGTTTAATTACCTGCCGCATGATATAATCTCTTCCAGGGCAGGTGATACTCAGTGGTCTAGAGGTGGGAACACTACTTACTTATAGTCTTGGAAGTCCTCTAGTAATTTCTGCTCATAGGTCCTGGGCTACAACTATGTACAGATTAAGACCTTCAGGACCCCATGTGAACACCAATAACCTCATTGAGGTGGGCCCTCAGTGGAATCGAGTTGGGGGAAAGGTTATATAACTGTCACCTTTTAAAAAATAAAATTTAATCATAAAAAAATCTCAGATAATATTCAGTTCCTGTTCACCAAATGTGAGATGGGGAGAAAGACCCTCTCAACCTCCTGAGTTCTTATATAGCTCTTAGGCTGGGTCTAGGGACCCAATTAATTACAAGTATTGGTTAACAAGAGAAAAGCACAAATGTTTTTTTTTTTCATTATTAAGTCCAATAAATGTGTGTAAAAATGGCAGGTTAAATGGCTCGAGTAAAGTAGTAATTTCTAGGGATGTAAAACTAGGGAAGGTGGGGTTACTTCAGAGTTTGTTTATCCAGGTTTACTCAGCCTCAGCTTAGGGTCAGGGCCATGGCTAAGGTCTGGCCATCAAGAGTATTTTCTAGTCTGGGTATGTGATATACAACCCTCTCAAAGAAACCTTTGTATGTTGCTGAATGTAGAGGTCAGTCACAATGATCCTTTCTGAAGTGGCACAGCGTCAGGTGATTTCAACTTGAGCAAAACACCATGCTCACTTGGCATCCTTTGAGATGGCACATTCTTAACTCCTTCAAGGTAGTGGGAAATTCCTGTCACACCCTTCTGTTCACGCTATGGACTGAGGTGTGAGTTCTTTCCTTGAGACTCAGAGGCATGCTACAGCCAGTCCAAAACCTCTGCCTTGTCCCCACCAAGAGGGAAGGTAGAGACAAAGGACTCAGATGAAGCACCACTCGTTAGCCAGTGACCTCTGACTCTAGAAATTAAGCTATTCACCAATCTAAACAGTTTAAGAAAACTTTTGGAATTTTAAAATTAAACATTAAGGTGGCCATCAATTTAAATGCTCAACATTCAATATATATATGTATATATAAATATACTTACATATATATACATATATACATGCATATGTATAAAACCATACATACACATATACATATACATATATATATACATATATATATATATACCTTCATACATATATACATACATATATATGTACTTTTTTCCATTTTAACGAAAAGATGTTAACTTGGGAGGCTGAGCCTCTTCACAAGGCTGCTGTTTTTGCTGGTTTGTTTGACTGTTTTTTGTCTTTCAGTTAGAGCCAGGCGACATGAGTTCAAACCCTGATTTTGCTATTCAGTTATGAAACCACAAAGACACAGGTCTCTTCACCTCTGGGAAATTTACTTCAAGCAATCCTGTAACTATCAGACAGAATTTCATCCTGTGCCTGGAAGGTGAAACTACTGCACACCTGCTATGTGCCAGGCACAGCAATGACACATCTCCGTTTTATCGTGTTCCCTTTCCTATTCGGGACCTCTGATCAGAGTTTCATTGCCTTGTATATTTTGATGGTGACCACAACTATGGACATACTAAGTTGTTACTGATGTTAAGTAGACAGCACGGTTCTTCTGTTTTTTACGATTATAGAAGAGAAATGTAAAGTCTTGGGAGAGTAAATGATTTTTTTTTTTTTTACCTACAAAGTAGCAAGGTGTCTGGGACTGGTTCTCAAGAATTTCCTGCATGTTTAACCTTTGTTAATGAGACAAGTCCTCCTGTGACCGTGGCTTTCTGCCCTTATTTTCTATTGCATTTCTGCTCTGAGGAAAATCATATAGCTTAACAGGTCAGAGAGTGTGTCCAGAAAGCATAAGTCCACGAGCTCCAGAACATGATATTTTTGGCCAGAAATGCTCACTATCTCTCCTTCACCGTCATGTCAGGGTGAGGAGGACCCAAGAGGCTGCCTGTTATCAGCAGGAGTCCAGCGTCTATAACACAGCCACCTTTCTGCAGAGGCTCTGCTGTGACCTCGACTTACTCTGTACCCTCTCTCTTGACTTGTCTGTATCTTGAAGGGCTTTTCCAGGTGAAATATGGCCTTTCTAGAGTATAGGAAGAAAAGCCAAGGTATGGTTTTATTTACACTGCTTCAAATGGGAACACAAGCAGCACACAGGGCAATCCATCAAAACCAGGGTGTGCCTAAACTCTATTCACGAGCAATAAATCTGCTTCATATTGTCTCGTAGCCACTTTCCCATCTCAAGTGTTAGGCTGACGTTGCTCCCCGCAAGTGAGAAAGGCTAATTTATAGGGAGGAAAATGGGAGGAGAAGGGCAGATTTTAGGGGGTTGGAAATCACAGTGAAACATACACAGAGAAATATTGGATTTGGATGATAAATACTCCAGTGGAATTTGGACATGGAGAATCACTCATTCATCCATCTATAAGAAACCTATAAGAAATTGCGCTGTGCTTAATCACTGGCATAGAGCATGAAGAGGGGCGAGGGAGTGAGGGGGGACATGGAACAAAGGTTCATAATATTGCCTAATTCTGAAAAATCCAAGTCATGCTGTATGTATCAAAACACAGTAAGAGTTCATTTGCTCTCGGGGTTCTGGAAATGACTACAAGTCTTATAACTTTGTAACCTGTCACACACCACAGTGACATAAGAAGGGAAGACTTCTTTCTGCTGCTTCGTCAAACGATGCCAGCAAGATAAGTTTGTCCCCATGGAAACCTGCTTTGACCCCTACGCTGGTCACATGTTTGCAAAGCCATCATGAGCATGAAAACATATTTAAGAATCAACAGATCACAAATGTCCTTCGACATCTGAAAAGTCGAAACAAGAGTGGATGGTGGAAGAAGATGAAAGAATCCACAAATCATTTTAATCTCAGTGTCAAGTTCAACTTTCTATACATTGTTCTATAGAGTTCCTTAGGAGTGGCTTTCTCGTAAATCTGCCAACCACCTCTTAATTAAGCTCTTTTAATCATAATACTAAAGCGACTCACTAGAGACAAAATGAGACCCACATCTTGAGCAATTAGACACGGGGGTCAAAAATGAAGGCTGATTATATGGCAGAGATGTCATCATCCAAACGTCCCTTGTTTACCGTGTGTTGTGACAAAGTGAAATCTATTTCAGCTGTTATGTGGTGATGGCTGTTATTTATGAAACATAAAAAGATACTGAAGTACAAAAGGGTTTGGAAAGACCAGGGTAAGATCAGATAAAAAAAAAAAACGAGAAAGAAACAGGCATCCTGGGATGGTAACTACTCTGTCGTGTACTGACAGGGAGGCTGTATATTTTTAGAATATACTGAAAGGAATGGTGCTTTTACTTAGGTTTTTATGGTTTACCACGAGATGCAATTTTCTAGCCTTATATGCAGTTGTAACAAAAGTCAGGGACACTTTATGATAGCTGCCACAGTTCATAAATGATGGGATACACTAAAATATTTATAGAACTGTAAAATCTTGATTTCTCTCTGGTTTAGCAGATGGGGCCTTAAAACCAGTGCCCAGGTCGTCACATTTCTTCATGCTTTGATGACAGAGAAGCCTGTTATCAGTCTTCTTCACTGGAGAACAAGCCCACCAGTGCCAGCAAGGTCAAACTCCCAGTCTATTATCTATATTTGAGGAATGCCAATTGAGGAAGCTTTGAACAGAAATGCTAATTACTCCAAACATACATCTTGAGCTCATGTAGAAAAGATACCCTCGCATGTACTTTGTATCCATTCTCTGTTCTTTATTTCTGGAAAAATTCACTTCCCAAGCTGTTGTCTCCCACAGAGATGAACATCACGCTGCTGATATTAGACTAGTTTGTTTAGGGGGCTTAGACACTTTCTGCTCTCATGTCTCTATCTTCCTCTGTGTTTGTGTCTGGAAAACTACTGTCATGGTTTGATCCAGGTGTCACCCCACAAACAAATGAATGTGTTCTGATAGATTGATCCTCAGCTGATGGCAATTTGGGAATTAGAACCTCACTAGAGCTGTGTTGTTGGGGGCGGGCTTCTGGGGTTATAAGCCAGCTTCCCCTTGCCAGTATTTGGCACACCTTCCTGCTGCTACTTCCAGTGCTGTGGCAGAGGTGATGTCCAGCCCTCTGCTCATGCCATCGTTTTCCCTGCCAGGGAGGAGTCTCCCCTCGAGTCTGTAAGCCAAATAAACCCATTCCTCCACAAGTCACTTTTGCTTGGGTTCTTTCTGCGCAGCAACTAGAAAGTTGACCACAAAAACTACGTTCTAGGATAAAATAGCTATTCCATGTGAGATTACCAAACTCAAGAATGTTTTACAATAGAAGAGATCACTGTAAATTAATTGGACAGTGATGGAGTTGAAAACTCCACATTGATGTATTGTAATTGTATTTTTATTATTTTAAAAGGTAATTAAGGGCTGGAGAGATGGCTCAGCGGTTAAGGCACTTGCCTCCAGTGCCTAAGGCCCTGGGTTCAATTACCCAGGTCCCACATAAGCCAGACCCACAAGGTGGTGGCCCTGGTGCTCGCTCTCTCTCTCTCTCTCTCTGCCTCTCTCTCTCTCTCCTTGCAAATAAATAAAATGTTTAAAAAAAGGTAATTAAAAACAAGTATATATACACATATATATATATAAAGATATGTTTAAATTTTAGCTATTATTAAATCAAAAAACAACGTAAATCTTATTTTTGGTAAATGAATACTGATAGATGATACCTATCAGAGGTAGAAATCAATGAACGATAGAAGAGCTCTGATGGCTAGATGATAGATAATAGACGGATGATAGATAGGTGATAAATTAGAAAGAAAGTTTCATGGTTAGATTGATACATGGCTAGGTTCTGGGTCAGATTGACTAGAACTATGTTTCTTTAAGTGTAATTTGAATTTTTTTCTATTTCTGTTGAATTAGGTAACGAAAACGAAGTAGATAAGTCCCTAATTTGGATGGTAACCCTATGACTCCTGGATAATCATGAGACGTCTCTCTTAATGCCTCCATTTCTGTAACATAAGCTCTATTCCTCAAAGAGCAGCACAGTAGAAGTGAACATCTTAAAGACGTCATGCTTCCATAGATGGAAAAAGAACTCATCTATGGAACACTGACCAGTCAACCACTGGATCAGACCCTCCCAGCGCATAAGTAGAGAAACATCCAGTGGATTGTGAGCCAAGGCAGGTGAAGGAGAGGATTATGGGAGTTTGTGATCCAAAGCCCCATGTCACCCTTTGGAGCTGGAGGAAGCTGTGCCATAAGCCATCGATTTGAATGAATATTTTGTCATTTGTCTAGATTTGGACAATCATTCTTAATACGATATGTTGTGAAAATTTTTCATAATATGAAGATCTTGACTCAGCTCTACTATTTAAACATCATTGAAAAGTTGAGGGAGGGCCTGTCACTTTTAATAAGAGATGATATTGATTATAATGCTGAGGCAACCATTAAGATAATGTTTTAGAATACTCTCCCAGCTGATTTAAGTTTGTTTCTGGATGCACTCAAGTTTTCCATCCCCCTAAAAATCTAGAGGTCCTGTACAATGTGAAGGATCTCTTGAGCCATAGCCCATTCTGAATAGCCACTAGTCACCGGAGTGCACACACTTACATCAAGACCTCCAAGTGCCTGTGACATACGAGGCTGCTCTCTGTGCAGACACAGCTCAGCTTGTCACCTAGGACATTTCCGACCACAGTGCTTCAGGAATAATTGTGTTTATATTTGTATCTCTCATTGTACATTCTGTTTCTCTTTGGAACCCTCCAGCAAGGCACAATTTCTTCATTCTTTACAGATAACTCTGCTGTAAATGGACTAGAAAAACAAATCAATGATAAAACACATTTCCAGGGATGCAACCTAACAAGCTACAGCAGCACACACACTCTGTGGAATAATCAGCATGGAGGGGACTTTGGACCTAGTATTTGGCATGGAAATAGTTATAAAAGCTGGTGAGTATAGGTTGAACTCTGAGACCATGCTAGCGATAGATTGATGGCAAATGAGATGCAACTGAATGAACTCAGTTTGGCAAAGATGGATCAGATACTTCTTATGGCCTGGGTTCTGGGCTGGCTTCCAAAGATCCAAAAAGATATGAGACACAGTTCTGACCTTGAGGAAGTTTTCATTTATATTTCTAGGACAGAAATGGTGTGTGGCTGGGTCATATCTGAATACAAATGCCACAAATTCATTCTAAGGTGAAGCGTGCTACAAGAATGCACTCTGGCATTCATATTGTAGAGATGCTTAATGAGTCTCACTTAGAAAGTTCTGTGGAGGAACCATTAAAAGAGAAATTGTAAAGCTTGTCAAAGGTTCCAGACTTTGACGAGTACAGGTGGAATTCTGCAAGCACACTGGCATCCATTTTTTAGAAAAATGTTTATTTATTTATTTGAGAGAGAGAGAGAGAGAGAGAGAGAGAGAGAGAGAGAGAGAGAGAGAGAGAGAGAATAGGCACACCAAGGCCTCCAGCCACTGCAAACAAACTCCAGACCTTGTGCATCTGGCTTTATGTGGGTACTGGGGAATTGAATTCGGGTCCTTCTGTTTTGCAGGTAAAGGCTTTACCCTCTAAGCCATCTCTCCAGTCCACTAGCATCCATTTGGATAGAATGTCGTCCACTTATTATTATTTCTTTTGGCCAGGGCTAGGGGAAGGGTTGTATTGGATTCTTTTCACTGGTACAGTTTGAGACCGTGTGGAGGAAGATCTTTTGAGTGTCATTTCTCTGAACCTATCAGGAAGCAGCTCTCTGGCATGTCAATCCCTGTTATCCACATGGACTTCTGTTCAACAATTTTCCATATGGAAGAGTCAAGTCCTTTTGACATTACTTTCAGAGTCATGGTATAGTTCAAAAATTTTCTTTTCCCCAATTTTTTGACAGTTTTTTTTTGAGAGGGCAATGCCTTTGGATATATCCCCCCCCACACACACACACCTTGGCTCTTACAATCTTTCCCACTTTATCTTGGCCTCTAAGATTGTGGACAATAAATTTCTACTGTTTATGATTGCTAACAGTAGCTTAAATGAACAAAATAATTTTAACAAAATGTGTAGGCTATGGATGGGCCATGTGGGTAATTTATATCTTTTGTGATTATTCCCTGATCACATCAGTGAAGGTGAAATGCTGAGAAATCTGCTACTTGCCAAAATATTGGACAATATTTTTAAGATGATTTAAAATTATTTGCGGGAAGGAATGGAAGAAATTTGAAAAAAAAAAACCCCACACACAGATATGGATCAACTAAAATCAACAGCATTGGAAAGACAGGAATGAAAAGACACGCCCCCTCTCACTGATGACAGTCATCGTGTGACTACATTGGTTGGCTCCTAGAACCACTGTTGTGACTCAAATTAAGCCAAAGTCCTTCCCCAACAAGAAAAACATGGTAACTAAGGAAAATATCATGTCTAGGAATATTAAGCTTGTCTGCCCCAGCAAGAGAAGGAAGTTCTTTCTCTTAGCAGAGACATGAGTTTCAGAGTTCTGGCACTGTGAATCATTTGGAAGGTGCTTGTGAGAAGCCCACAGAACTGTGTCATTACCTTAAATGATGCCTTAGTGCATCCGGTACAGAGGGCTAGTCTGCTGTCTCTGAAAACCATCCACGTGGAAATGGCGTTGTGTTCATTCATTCTAGAATACTTTTGCAAAACTTCTGCTCCTCAATGGAGTTCGATTTGTAAATCTGACATCTGGGAAGCTTACACCTCTGTGTGTCTGTCTTTGTGAAGAGAGACTCAGTGAATTCATATGGACAGGAACTGGTGGTATCCCCTGGTTTCCTCCAAGAAACACTAGTGGGGAAATGAAGCAGGGATCTCATTTTCCTGTCAGATTATATCCACAGCTCAATTTTTTTACTGCAGCGTTCACCTTCATGCTGGCGAGGGGCTCACAGTCAGATAATTAGAGATTGATTAGGATCCCAGTTGCATCTCTGATGAGTCAAGGAGGCCCCGAGAAAGCAGTGATAGTATCAGTTTCCCTGACTTTATCTGCTCAGTGGAAGAATGTAGATAATGACTTGTTTGATGAGCGCTCCCGTGGGGCTGACAAGTTTGGATGCTTTAAAATTAAATAGACCATCATAGAAATATTTGCATGGCTGTGCATAGGATAGGGCTGAAAGGAAGCAGAAGGCATTTGAGTTCCAGGGCACCCTTAGTTACTGTAATATCTGTCTGCTTTACAAGAGCTACCTTGAAAATACTCCTGAGCAGGAGTGCTCACCTGTGAAGAGTCACAAGAAAATTACAGAGGGATGCTGGAGAGAGAGAGAGAGAGAGAGAGAGAGAGAGAGAGAGAGAGAGAGAGAGAGAGAGAGAGAGAGAGAGAGAATGAGAGAGAGAGAAGAAAACACATCATTCCTGAAGAAGATATAAGCTCATAATCAATTAAATGTTTTAATAACATATTTCCTTCATGAAAGTCAAATATGTCATTGTTTACTTGTTTGTGGATGGAACACCCTCTACTCCAATGAATCTCACGAATCCCACGAATCTTTGTTTTAAAGAACGTTCTGCCTTTCACTGTGCCCTGTGTGAGGAAATTAGGTTTAGTTTACTGCTTTAGCTATTTTATATCTTGTGGATCATTGAGCTCTTTTACATAGAGAGAAAAGAAATTTCTTAATTCATTAATGTTGTTTAGAGCCCAAGTAGAAGTACTCTCATGGATAAGATTCCAAGATGGTCTCAATGATTCTTGTCTGGAGGTCTACATATCAGGTGTCACCCTCTGCCCTTTAGTGAAAATGATGAGCAAGAGGGGGGCATTGTCACTGTCATGACAACACATGACATAAGATTGAGGCGTAGTTGACATTCCCTGCTGGCTTTGAGGGAAAGAATCCGTGGTGTAGGGCTCCTCTGAGTGATAAAACTGACCTCCACCCTGGCAGCAGAGATGTTGCACCTACAACTGTCAGCAGCTGAATTCTTGGGGGAAATCAAGAAGCTTGGAGGAGGAGGAGGCTGATCCCCAGGTAAGATAGCACCACAGAACACACCTTGGCTTCACCTTGAACCTAACCAGAAGACCATCTCTGCCTGCTCAGTGTCTGACCTTGAGAAATTGAGAGACGCACTTGTGCTGCTTTGAGGCGCTGGATGGCAATTTTTTATGCACCAATAGAAAAACCAGTGTTGAGTGAAATTATGTTTATTTCAGCAGGTACGTAATAAGCATGGTTGTGGGATTTATATTTATTGGGACCCTCAAAACAGTAGCAGTGAGCTGAGCATCAAAGCCATTGTCAAAAGAGACAATAAATTGCAGCTTATAATGCAAGTGCATTTGAAAGGAAAATACGCATCCATGTAAGAGATATTTAGTTCCCGAATATGCTCCTGGAGTGCCATAGAGGCGTGCAACCACACAGATATTGTTGAATGCATTACACTATGTTGAAGAACCCCCACATTTCTGGAAGGTTCTTCTTCTTTTTCATCTTTGCACTGATAGGAAAGTCATGAAAGTTCAGTGGAAAGCAAGCTTTCAATTTTGAAATTCAATCTTTATGAAGCTCTCAATATTTAGTGAACTCTCTATCTCTCTCCATGCTAGACAATGACATTAACCCCAGATCCAAGATCCTAGGAGGAACCATCCCGCACTGCAATGTGCCCAGGGTCTGAGCACCACTGTTCAGTAGGTGGGGGCTTTACACTGCCTCTTTTAATAGCTTTTCAACCTATGATGGGTTCTTCAGAGTAGAACTTGATGCAAGCCTACAGGGACCTCTGAACCTGACAGACTAAGATTTGGGGAGGGAGAGCCTTGTCCACACAACACTTACTATTTTCTCTGCCATACGTACTATTTTTTAAACCATCAGCACACACAATGTGACAATATTATACATCCAGATGTTGTTTTTTTAGTCTCCATAGCTATGTTGCTGACTTCCTTTTCCTGGTTGATTTTTATATTCAACACGAGTAATTTGAAACTATTTTAAAGGATTGTATATTAATTCAGTATGGCAAACTATCACCACAATGATTCCCCTCAATTGTTGGACATTGATGCAATTTTTGTGAGTAAACATTATTATGCAAGTACCATTTGATTTCTTCTCCTGAAACATCAGGAAAAGTGGGGATGTTCACAAAAGAAATCTCTCCTCAAGCTTGTCCCCCATAAATCCACCTCAGTGAATATTTGAGAGTGATCATGAGGAAGTAAGACACACCCCTCTCTTCAAAAAGTTCAAGTGTACATTCTGAAAGCATGTCACATTGAATACACAGAATAGCTGATAGACATTAAGTGCTTGTATGTGTTATAGAAATAGCAGAGATGTTATGTGTTAACTGTTCTAACAATGCTTCTCAAGTATAATATAATGACTACACTTAAGTATGTCTAATAGTAATGGCCATAAAGTGTATTTATATATGTAGCCGACAGATGGGTTGAGAGCCAAACAAAACCCATGAATCTAAGTAAATGTCAGAGAACAAAAAATAGGAGAAAAGACCATAAAGTGAATTATATAAGCACTTAACGATATATGCACAAGTAAGGTTTTGAGTGATGATTAATTGACCTATAAATCAGGACATGGTACATATTGGTTTTATATGTGTGGGTGAGTGAATTTCACAAAAACATATTTGTATAGAAACACATATATGCATATGTGTGCTGGTAGGGTTTCTTTACAAACAAGAGAGGATGGTAGAGAAAAATAGTGAATTTTTGAGTATCATCTGAAGTAGTTTGTTTTATATAAGAGAGTATAACTGTCAGATTTCATCCATCTATAATTTCTTTCATTGTTCAGTAATAGATTTTTCTGATAACTTGAACTTCCATTTATTTCTAGGAAATGGTGATTAATCTGTGGTTTTCACTGGGCTTTTGAACATTCGTGATTCAGCGAAGAACCTAGACTGAATACTTCTAAGAGGACGAGAACATTGCTGTCCTACTCCACGGATGACACTTGTGGCCAAGCAAGTTTATTTTATAAAACTCGTATCTCATTATAGTTCTACTCAAACTGATGGAAGCCCAGGGGTTCATGGACTGACCCTGCACCCCTTTCCTCTTTAGGTCTGAGATGAACACTGCACAGTGATGGTGGAGGAAGAAGAAAAAGTCACAAAGAAAATAGAAAGCTGAGTAACACTGGAAGCCAAGCTCTTGGAACACGTGCTGCACTCGGTACACATTTCTTTCAGCCTGAGCTCAGGATGGTTATTTCTCAAGATACTGAGTCTCAAGTGGGGAGGAGCTTCTCATTTTGGTGTCCCCTGGACTTCTGCTAAGCATGTCAATGCAGAGCAACAAGGACAGTAGGGGTGCATATGAGAACAGTGTCATTTCTGCTGATCTCAACCCAGCTATTTTTATCTGGGCCACCACATGAAGACATTGAGCACTGGGTATAAAGTGATGCTCTTTCCTACTCCAGTACATGTCTAGGGGTTGACAGGACCTTCTACATATACACAGAGAGAAGAGAGAGAGAGAGAGAGAGAGAGAGAGAGAGAGAGAGAGCTGTGACAGAGAATAATGATCACTTACTATTGTATTTATATGTGAATAGTTCAGGAAACACCAGCTTCTACCTACCATGATAACCTCCCTGACCCTCTCCTTCCCTCCCTTCCCTCTCTCTCTCTCTCTCTCTCTCTCACACACACACACACACACACACACACACTTTCTTCTCAGAGGACTGTGCATAACTGATAAATCAACTCAATTATTACACTATTCCAGAGGGTGTGCAATGATTTACATTCATATGCCAAAAAAATCTTTATTGTCATCCCAGCAAGAGCTGGGACATGATTTATAAGGACACAAAAATTCTGGCACAAATGTCACCCAGCCCCGACATGTTTGCATTGCACAGTGTGACAGGCTCTTCCCCCTTGTTCTGTCACTCCCACATAGGTAGCATGGGTTATAAGGCAAGTGCCAACAGATTCCAATCTGCTTTGGTACAGGCCATTCACTGACCGCTGTAACAATCAATGCAGGTGACATCTGTCTGCTTAGTAGGCCAATATCTAATGCTATCCACAGGGGAGGGGCTGCTAAAATTTTTGTAATTAGTTTATTTGTTTCTGTTGAATCTCTAATGGACTCCTGGATCACAGCAAACATTTTTTTTCCTTAGGAAAAATGGCAAGTTTAATATGCTTGCTTATTCCCCCAAGCCTCCCTTCTCCAAAGTATTACTTCCCCTAAAAAACAAAAAAAGAATAAAAAAGAAATCTGAAACTGTAAAGTAGGAAAGAGCAAAAGTAGATTCTACTTCCTTCAACTCACACATTCCAAAATTGGACCAAAAAGAAAAATATATCTTGAGTTTTGTTGGACTGGCTTCTCCTGTGTGTATGGTTATAAAATTATTGTTGCTTTTTTCAAAGCTTTGAATAACTCTCAACTTTGGCTATGTGTTTTATCAGGAAATAACTTCAGGAGATCCTATTATTGTGTTGTCGAGGTGAAAATGGTCGCCACAAGTCATGTCACTTCCCAAGATGGTCTGATCGCCATGATTTATCAACTGAACAAGATGAAAATCAGAGAAAAACCTGATTTTATGTTCCTTAGGATTGTAACATTTTTAACTTATCATAGATGATACAATCAAATCTATAAAAAGTATCTGTACAGCTGTAGAGATGGTTCAGTGGTTAAGGTACTTGCCTGCAAAGCCTAAGGACCCAAGTTCAATTCTCCAGTATCTACCTAAAGCCAGATGCACAAAGAGGTGCAAATCTGGAATTCTTTTGTAGCAGCTAGAGGCCCTGGTGCACCCACAATCACTCAGTGTCTCTCTCCTTCTCACTCTCTCTTCTCTCTTTCTCTATGTCTTTCTCTTTACATGTATCTCTCTGCTTGCAAATGAATAATTTTTTTTTTTACAAAGTATCTGGGAACTCACACAGAAAATACATTTCACTTAACAAAGTAAAATTTTATGTCATTTTAGGCTTGAGGCTTTGATTAGGTATCAGAAAAAAAAAAAGCCCAAAGACCTTTAAAACCATAGCAAAATGTTTCTCAATGTATAGTCTGGCTAAATTTCACCTGGGATGTTTGCTAAAATATATATATATTTGGCTGGGAAAATAGTTCAATAGGAGAATATTACCTTTGTATCCACAGTGCCCTGGGTTCAGTTTCTAACCTCTCCCCCAAACCAAAGCAAACTAACCAAAATAACAATGAAAACAAACAAACAAAAAAAAACCCTCTTTATTCATGGACAGACTCTCAATAGGTTTATCAAAAAGACTAAATTTTCTTTTTTAATTTTTTTGTTTTTTTTCTTATGAGAGAGAGAGAGAGAAAGGGAGAGTAAGAAGGAGAGAGAGGGAGAAGGGCCTCCAGCCACTTCAAATGAACTCCAGAGGCATGCACCACCTTGTGCATCTGGCTTTATGTGGGTACTAGGGAATCGAACTCAGATCCTTCTGTTTTGCAGGCAACTCCAGCCCAATAATATTAATTTTAAATGTGTTAGTAGATCAATTTGAAGAGATAGTCCATGGAATCATTTTACACACACACACACACACACACACACACACACACACACACACACACACGCAGTTGCGAACTTCCAGAGGAAAGATTTTTAGATGGATTAATGAAATAATGTTCAAATCATCTGAAAATTATCGTTAGCTTTTCTGAAATCAGGGCAATTTAATTTTCAAATAATGTAAGGCAGAAAGAATTACCGACCCAGAGAGATATGCTAGTCAACTTTCCATTTCCATAACAAAATACTTGAGATCTATAAGAGCAAAAGTTTATGTTGCATTTTGAAGGTCTAAGTTCATGGTTCATTAGCTTTATTGCTTTTCGATTTGGGGGTCTAATGATACATTGAGGGGATCCATGTGGGGGATCAAAGATGCTCATTTGGTGGGGAGGATGCAAAATAGAGGGAAAAGAAGACCCCGATTTTCCCCCCTGAGGGCACGCCCCAGTGACATGCAGGCCTCACATAAGTCCTCACCTGCTAAAACTTCATCACCTCCCAATGGTGCCAAGGGTTAGAAAGCTATTTTTAAAAATATTTTTATTTATTTATTTGCAAGGAGAGAGAGAAAGAGAGAGATAGAGAGAGAAAAAGAGAGAGAAAGAGAGAGAGAAAGAGAGAGAGAGAGAGAGAGAGAGAGAGAGAGAGAGAGAATGGGTGTGCCAAGGCCTCTAGCCACTGCAATTGAACTCCAGATGCATGAGGCACTTTGTGCATCTGGCTAGAAAGCTAGTTTTAACTTGTGGGTTCATGGAAAGCTATTGTGGCTCTAAGTTATAGGAATGACCGCCATCACCTCCTCATCAGGTCTTAGTAACTACAATATTTCTTCCAATAAAAACTTTTGGAAGACTTTTGTCTCTTTTTTGCTTACTGTTCATATTTTCTTAGATTTTTTTAAAATATATGTTTTTGTATCTTAATGAAGATTTTTTTAATAAAACTAAAAGCATAAAAATTAGTAATAAGACAGTTCTATGTTTCTTTTTAAATCTTGGGACACACAGAAGTGGTCATGGAAAGAATGTTGCACAACTGTCTACTAAGTTTCCACACATTCATTCATCCATTGTAGCTTTCACTATTTCAAAGGGGTCCAGGTCTCAAGAAACGTCATTAGATAAAACGGGAAGAATACAAAAAATCAATAAATGAAAGAAAAAAAGAAGAAAAGAACAGAAAGGAGGGCTATAGAAATGCAAAGGTCTATAAACAGGCTGTTAAGAAAATGGCTTGTCCTCTTTGAGTTGGTGATGTGTCCCTTTAAATGGAACTAATAGAATCTAACAGGAAGACATGGCTTCTTTGTTCAGTTCTCAGCCTGACATAATAGGGTGCCACTAAACTGTTGCTTAGTAACTGCCCCATGGTGACCGATTTTCCTTTCCCTCTATGAAGACATAGTTAATTGCCAGATTCTGAATTATTACACCAATTTTCTATTTCAGTGAATTTATTGATGAAAGATTAAACAGAATTTTTTGAAGTCAAATTTTGCTGATCCAGTGTAGCATATGGTAATAACATTGTACTCTGACTTTAAGTAACACGCTCACTAGAAATGAGAAAAAAAAAAAAACTCAGGAAGAAAGAGTTAACTTGGTCCATATCACTCAGGTAATAATTAACAGAAGGGCCATGAAGATGGATTGTCTAGTTAGCATGCGTGCTTTGTAAGCATGAAGGACAGAGAGGGCCCCAAAGGGCCTGAGTTAGATTCCCACTCCCCGTGTAAAAGTCTGGGCACAAACATGCATGTCTATAAGCCCAGTCCTGTGGGGAATAGGCAGGAGAATCACCAGGCCTTAGTTTTCAGCCAGTCTGACTATAAAATGGTAGCTCTAGGTTCAGTGAGAGACTTCCTTTCAAGGAAGTGACTATGAAAATTGACAGAAGAGGAATCCGTTGTTTCCCTCTGACCTCTGCATGTGCTTATGGGGAACCCATGTCCATATACACATGCTACGTACATGCATATGCTACACATATGCATCATGCTATACAGACACCACGGCACACATGCTGCACACACATGTGCTTGCCCATCAATCCATAGGAAAACCCCAGAAGCTTCAAACCAGATCTGTTTTCTACAACCTGCAGCGTGCTTTGATATCCCAACTCAACCAGATTTAAATTTGGTTTCACCATCATCTTTATTAATACAATTCCTTGATCCTGTATTAGGTGAAGTTCTCTGTAGGAACAAAACCAACAGAATGTGTTTGTTACATTGTCTTAAATTATAGAGCCTGAGGAGTCCCATAATGACCATCAGCACACTGGAAGGGCTGAAAATCTATTAGGTTCCTTAATCCAAGAAGCCAGCTGCAGCAGCAGGCTTGTCTGGTGCTAAAAGCCTGCAGGATCCCTGGAGAAGCCCTGGTATTTAGTCCATATTGAAAGGCTAAACAGGAGTTTGCTGTAAGTCGAGGACGGCAGCCAAAGCAATAGACTCGCTTCCTCTCACACAACTGCCCAGTGCTTCTCTCTTTTCTCTGAGCATCTAGCTAGAGCACTGGCTACAGCCCATGAGTCTTCCTGGTGGATGAATGAGTGAGGCTTTGGGTAGTCATGGGCCAGTTCTACCTCGTTAGGCTGAATGAAGACTTTTGACTATCAGATGTGTGCTTGGCTACTGTATTAGTTACTTTCTTATTGCTGTGACAAACTTCTGACAGGAAGCAACTTAAGGGAGGAAGAGTGTATCTGAGCTCTTAGTTTAAGAAGGGATACAAACCACAGTACTTCATGGATGTGTCTGTGGGGGGAAGGTCATGACAGCAGGAACAAGAGAAGATTCACTGAAAAGGAAAGAAGCTACCTCAATATGGACAGAAGGTTTTGATAGGCTGGGGTTCCACTTAATAGAAAGGAGATGGTGAGCAAACCCCAGCCATCAGAGAGGTAACTGTCAGCTGCCTCTTTCTCCTCCTTCCATACCCTGCCTTCTGCCTGAGGCTATCTGAACCCTCACTAATTCATCCTTGATGAATATTCACATTTGGAAATCTCATAACTTAAATACGATCATTCACCAAGACTTAAGTAAGCCGTGAACATTTTCATGGGTCACAAACACCTTCACATTCTTTGCTATGTGAAGAGGATAATCCACACAACTGTACCCCAAGTGTCTTTCCAATTTTCTATTGCTTCTTCCGTGGCCCTGACCATCCAGCCAAACCACTGGCCACAGCCCATGAGTCAGTATATAACCACACACTGGGTCATTTCTCTTTCTAAGCAAAAATGTATGATCATGTGCACTGCCCAAAATGCTGCACCCTGCAAAGATTGTCCTTTGTTTTATCACTAAGGGAAGTCCTCAGGGATGTTCCAGACAGGGACTGTAACTCTGCAGCTGTTCACTTTCAGGTGGTCCTTGAATGGTATGGAGACCCCTCTGTAAACTCGGTCATGGTCTTCTCCTCAGCCAATCATGAAGCAGACTGCAGGAGGCCAAAAATGTGTCATGGAGGTCATAAGGCATTGTAGTAAGAATAGGAACTTCTTTATGTAAGTTTCTTGTGGCATATTAGGACCTCCTCGTGCCTGATCACATGTACAACACTTGCATTTGATGATAGGTTGTTCGTGTTCAATTTTATGGTTTGGTGGGTCAGTTATCACCCAGCTCAGGTTATATGAGAGTTTACTTAGAGGTCCATTGTCAAGTGTAGTCTCCACTAAAGGCCAGGAGCTAAAAGTTGTCTCTCAAAGGGAGGGTGGTTGTCTGCAGGTAATAAGAGGCCCTCAAAGATCCCAAGGGGCTCTGCTGAGAGTCACCTATGGGGGCCTGTCAAAGGCTCTAAACAACATCTCTGCCAGCCACTGACACCTCAAACCCTGTCAGTGTGCTGGCTGAGCAAGCAGTAGACACAGGAGCCCAGACCTGCCACAGAGCCTTCTCCTTTTCTGGGTCTTTGAGCCAATGGTCATACAGGCCAGAGTCACATGGACACCTGAGATTCATGCTGCCTTCAAAGTCCCAATCAACCTACTGAGTGGTTCACTTGTTTCTTGGCTGTATAAGAACCAGACGTAATCATGTATGTAGAAGGAATATCTTTGCATCACCCACACCACTGGGATCCTAGAAATTTTACAGAGTTACAAGGACCTGAAATTTAGGTTGAATCTATTTTTCATCTTTTGCCGTGTATAAGTTTTACCAATAAGCCCATAGTGGTCACTATCTTCTGTTCATTTGGTCCATAATATCATTACTAGAACAGACGACTGTGTGGAAGAAACAGTGGTCATTGAGACTATGAAGTAGGCTATGACACTGGGCTGAGCGATAAATATACCGTTGGGTCTTGGCAGCTAAAAGCAAGTTACTGCTGGTTGGTCTTATGCACAGATATGGAGAAAAGAAATACTTAATCAGTAGCTGCAGACCAAGAACCAGGAGATGTGTTTATCTACTCAAATAACAAAACCACATGTGGCTCATTGGCTGTAATTGGTGTCACCATTTCATTAGGCTTATGATAACCAACTGTCATTCTCCAAAACCCACCCATCTTCTCACAGGCCAAATAGGAGAGTGAAAGGAACTATGGAGGTAAATACCACCCTTCTCTTTCAGGTACTTCATGGTGGTACTAGTCTCTGCAATCCCTCCAGGCATGTGGTACTGTTTACACTCTGGCTTTGATTGTATCTTTCTAATCATAAGAGCTCTCATTCCACTGATCACGGAACCAGTGTGGAGATCTTCTTGTCCATCTGGTAAGTGGTATTCTCCACCTGCCAATACTGCTTCATTGAAGAATAAACCTTGCTGTGCGTCCTGGTGGGGAGAAACCACATCCAAACCATAGCTGAGAATGTCCATAAACCAGGTCAAGATTTCCTCTTCCTTTCCTTCTGGTAATCCAGTCTACAAAGAAGATGAGATTTCACGTCCATCTGCATTGGGAGGTTTAGTCTTAAATTTTAATTATGCATGTAACTGATTATTAGGTAAAGGAAAGCAAATTCCTTGCCACAATAATTTGGTTTTGCCAGGAATTTGGAGTATAGTAGTTGTATCTTTAACACATGAAGACACATGTACTTACATTTCATATTTTCTCTGAAAAATTTTAGAAGCTATCCCTCGCATCTGAGCAAATCCCCAGTGAGGGTGTTCTTGGAAGCTTGGCCTTTTTGACAGTGTTGGCTTCTGCAGGGAAGTGTCCCACTTCAACTTGATCAGAACACCAACACAGGATATCTCAGTCCCATACCCAGAAACCAAGTCCTATTTCAAGTGTTTACTGCTGACATTGGAAAATACCAAGGAAATGTCAGAGTCCCACTGCGGTTAGGAGCTCTTGATGTCTCAACACGATAGAGTTCCTGTAGCAACTAACACCAGGTCCCAGCTTCACCAGTAGAGATGTGTTCAGCAGCCCAAGACAGAAAGGGAGATGAAGACCACATTGTAATATAAACACAAGCCTTCAGATAGCTTTTTGTACTCTCTCCAAAGCTTCTCACTCAAGGAGCTAGGCAAGTCTACGCTGGTGACAATTTATGCTTGTCATCTCAACACTAAATGGGGACTTGCCTGCAGAAGTTGGGGACCAGAGATAATCAAGTTGTATCTGTTGTGTTTTGCTTTTATGAAAGTTTAAAAGTTTCAGCCTGGTAAGTACATGTATATAAGTACCCATGTGAATAAGGGAGAATTTCTGAGAGTGATACACCTACCCCAGAGAGAATGTTCCAGACTGATGGCATTGAAGTTCTCTGTCAAACAGCAGACACTGTGATGGATATATATTGTTTCAATGTATGTGTTTGATCCTGGGGTTTTCAAATCAATTCACTCTGGTGATCAAACGCACACATGTTTTGGTTAATACTCAATGATGGTGGTCTGTCTCTGTATGAAGACACAACTTCACTGTGGATGGAAGGGAGATATGTTTTAGAAGCTTATTTCAACAGTCATTCAGTGGAGAATTCAGGATACTGAATAACTATGGAAAATGAATGCGAGGAGTAGGTTACACATTTCCCTGTAGTAAATATTTGATCATTTTTGCAAATATATATGTCATAAATATAAATATATATCATATAAATATATCATAAATATAAATATATAAATATATGTCATTCCAGGTTGATAACAATTCATCATGGTGCCCCCTTTCCTACTAGAAATCATTCTATATTTATGCTTTTAAGTAGGGTCAACTTCCATCAGATGAAAGGAAAGCCCTGATTAAAATGCATTGTATACTATAGGTTAAAATAGTGTAAGAATTTTTCTTCTTTCTCTCTCCTTGAGAACCATGCCTAGGCTTATACATAGCTCCATGTGATGCCCGCAATTGATGACCACTCTGTGTTCATCAGCTCTATTTTCAGTTTACTTGCATGTCTCATGCCCTAAATAGCAAATTAACAAATCATTTACCTTCTTGTAATGCTGAGTAACTTCAGACCAACAATTTTACCATATATCTGATTCAAGACACTGCTAGTGTGGCTGATGCTCGCTTAGGTAAGGTGCTCACACATTCCATCTCAGGTGATGGTAACCATACAACAAGCACCTACTTGTATTTTGTCTTTAAATGTCCACATGGCCCTCTTGTAGGTAATGTTGAGCATCAAAATTGAATTGAGTCTAAAATTATTTTCTAAATTCATTCCATTGCTTTTTCTTTCATGAAATTGTCATGGTTTGATCCAGATGTCCCCCACAAATGAATGTGTTCTGAATCCTCAATCCCCAGGTGATGAAAGTTTGGGAATTAGAACCTCATTAGAGCTGTGTTGTTGGGGGCAGGCTTATGGGGTTATAAACCAAGTTTCCCTTGCCAGTGTTTGGCACACCTTCCTGCTGCTATTTCCAGTGCTGTGGCCCCTCTGCTCATGCCATTGTTTTCCCTGCCAGGATGGAGTCTCCCCTCAAGTTCATAAGCCAAATAAACCCATTCCTCCACAAGCTGCTTTTGCTTGGGTTCTTTCTGTGCAGCAACAGAGTAAGTTGACTAGAACAAAAATCATCAGAATTAGTTCCGGAAATCTAGTCTCCTTGTGCAGTATGACATAATAAACTACCCAGGCCCCTGAAGGGCATTTCTCCTTAACTTGTAATGCCTTGGATGCTTTGGCTCCATGAAGACGACCTTCCCATTTTGAACTTTAAGAAAGCCAGGATTGCTTTCCCATATTGGTCAACACTGCCCCATTCTCTTCTTTCTTCCATAACTCTTTCAATCTTTCCAACTGTCACAATCAACCTCCACAGCCTCTCTCACCACTGCAAGCTAGGTAAGACAAGCCTCCTTTCATAACCATTTCTCTGGCTGCATCTTCCTGTGGGCTCTCTATAGTCATATCTTGTATAGCTTGATGTCATGTTCTATTGTCTCAGCATATACCTGATCTCCCCAATTTTCTTTTTACCTCCCGAAGGAAAGAATTGTTTTATCTATTTATTTATTTATCTATTTATTTATTTATTTATTTATTATATCTGCGCAGGTGTCATGTATTTGTATAGGCACTTGCAGCACAGTATATAGATCTCCACGTGTTTTCAGAGGATAACTTCAGGGTGTTGATCATCGCCTTCCCCTTGTTTGAGACAGGGGCTCTCTTCTCTTGTTTGTCTCTATAAATGCCTGCCTATCCCACCATATGCTTCAGGATTCTCCTGACTCTGCCTCCCTCCCCTCATTGCGGTAGGTGTGCTGGGATTGGGTCATCAGGCTTATGCAGCAAGTGCTTTTAAAATATTTTATTTATTAACAGAGATACAGAGAGAGACAGAGAAAGAGAGAGAGAGAGAGAGAGCAAGGGACACCACCTTGTGTGTCTGGCTTATGTGGGTCCTGGGGAAATGAACCCGGGGCCTTAGGCACTGGAGGCAAGTGCCTTAACCGCTAAGCCATCTCTCCAGCCCCAGCAAGTGCTTTTAAACACTGAGCCGTCTCCACAGTCCTGCATCTTTATCTTCTTAATCATTCTTTACAATCACGAATACTATAACCCACAACTTCAAGCAGCCGACTGGCACCACTGAATAGAGGCCACTGTTTCAGCAAAAGTCTTAAACACATCTTAAATGGAGGATCAGGGAATATTAGTGTGCTTTGAAACCTGCTTGAACTCCATACGCAAACCATTGTCAAGGGTGTCACAGTGCCCTTGAAAAGACACTGGGTAAGGGAAAATTCACACTCGGAACTGTTCTGTGTTTACCAAACAGACGTGTATGGGATGATGCCAAGACAATCCGTCTCTGGACGCAACCACGTTGAGTGGGAGAGTCGGTGAGGAGACAGGCAATGAGGTGGAAGAGGCTACAGATGCTTCTTCTCATTCACTCCCTGAATTCTCTGTAAATATTGGTAGGGCTTGCAAAGTGGTAAGCAGCATTTCTGTAAATGAAATTGACAGCTCATATTCTGGCAAGATGAACAGGGGCCTGGGTGTGGAAGAGAGCAGACAGCCTTGTCCTGCACTGCATGAGTTTTTCTTGGAGCACATCCCACAGGCTTCTGACTCGTCTGCCTCGGAACATTTGAAGAGATGTTTGAAGTGAGCCAACTCTCAGAAAATATTCAGTGCAGGTTTTTGATGGATTTTTTTTTTTTTTGCAACTTTCTTCACACACACCATCATGGTTGGTGTACGTGTCCCTGTAAGGTTTGTTGCTGGTTTTGTTGTCGGTTTTGCATGAAAGCTCTAAACAGGCAGATTATCTTTTTGTAGGCTTGAAATCACATCCGAGTTTTAATGCCGTTGTTCTCATATCTGCATATTAATTACTTGCAGTACCTTTTATTAGTATAGTAATCTGATGATCTGATGAGGAACTCTGGCTAATTAATTTCACCTGGAATTGTACCCAGCCACTATAAAAAGTGTCACTTGGCCATTTGTGGAGACCAGCTGGGTTTCAGAACTATCGGCTTCCCATCTGCAGGGTTTGAAAAAGTGAGAGCTAACAGCTGATTGTAAAAATAAAAATAAAAATAAAAAAAATCACTTTTCCTCATACCCCAAAGGTGCCCCTTCCTTACTCAGCCTCTTGGGAGCGGAGCGTGACCCCAGCAGCCCATTCTGAACATCGGTCCCTGGGATGACTTAACTCCCCATGATTTGGGCTTTAATTTGCAGGCATGCTAATATCACTGGGCTCCCCCAATATGCACAGGACTCTCTGCCTCCCTGTTCAGCCTGAAGGACATCCAGCCAACTGCATTTGGACCACAGATTGCTTGGGCCTAGCTGAAGGTAGAGGCAATAAAGAAAGCTCTGGTTGAGTAGGAATGTGATGATGGTAAGCAGCTCACCCCCCATTAAAGGTGACCTATTCAAACGGCAAGCAAACCCTAGCTCAGGTCTCCTGTGCTTATGCATGCACACTCTGGCTTTCTCTTCCTCTCTGTCTTGCTGTCTAGTTCTGCGGCATCCTTTGTCTGCCCTGACAACAGATGGTGTTTTAATAAAGTCCAGTAGGAATATTACTGTGAGGAAACAATGCAAGCATGCCAATTCTATAATTGCTGGGGACTGATTCCGCCTCTTACCTGCTGCATCCAAATTGGGAGAGAACCAAGTGTGCTGGCTCGCAGCACCCACTGGCAGAGCCCCCCACTCGCCCGCCTGCCCGCAGCTGGGCTGGGCTGCAGCCTCACCATGGAACGGAAATTGCAAATTTTGTCGTGCTTCTTGGCACTGGGACTGGAGAACGGTGCCATCTGGCTTGTTGTCAGACATGGCCATTGGATCTCTTAGAGATGAAATGGCTTTTTTTAAAAAAAAAATTTTGCCATTTAAAAGAAAAAAAATGGAAACACACATTATCATTCTCTTTCCAGGCACAGTATATTTATTCTAAAATAACACAGTGAGCTGATTTGCTTAGTAGCTGGCTAACCTTTGTTTCTTACCTCACCGATTCCCACGCTCAAAGGGATTGATAGTCTAACGCTCAACCTATTATATGCTAATGCAAAATTTAAATCCATTGGATCTGGCCAAGAAATGCATACTCTTATTGCCTCACTTGGGGGAGGGCAGCAAGTTTGGTTATGGATGGGAAATATCTTAACTGTCTTGTTTCCTTACATCATAGAGAAATATATCCTTAATTCTTTTACATGTTTACTCAGGAAATGGCACAGATGAACCAATGAAGGCAGTAATGGAAATGTATGCCGTTTATCTCTGGCCCACCATCCCCTGCAAAGATATGCTAACTAGAGCCTCCAAGAAAACCAAGTAGCTTTGGCAGTCAGAAAGAGAACAAGTCAGTGCTCACACATCTATCTTAGAAAGAAGGCCATCAGCATGTCAGGTTTGTCGACAGGTCCTATATTAAGTGAAGTTCTGCATACACAGCCATGCTCAACAGAGTCTTCAACACACTACCAGCTATGGCTGTAATTCTCAAGCAAACCTAGGACAGGCAACAGCAGAGAGGAAATGGCTGAGTCTCACTAACAGTTAAGAAGGATGAGTGATGACTGACTCCTATGTTCATAGCAAAGCATCCTGTCCATTGCTTCATTCATTCAAAACAACAAAATATACTAACCTGATGATGACTAGATATTACAGCTTGGGACTTTTTTTTCAATTGAGGCTGTTAACACTCCAATAGACCGATAGCTCCATGAGATTTCCCAGAAATTTTTAGATGAATTGATGTTATGTTTTGATTTTTTAGGAAGAATTTAAAACACATGCAAGGCAAGCAGAATAATATACACAAGATTCTTTCACACATCGCCAAGCAGAATAACCACAAGTCCAGTCAGAAATAACAGTCCTGCTCATCTCATTCATTCCCCCTTCCATATCGACTTGAAGCAAACCCCAAGTGTTCTCTGTATTTAACCATTGATTTCTATTGGTAAAATCCTAAAGAAATTGTGCAAGGCTGGTAGTGTGAGGAGTATCTAGTAATAGTAACTCAACCTAAATGTGTCATTTTCAGTTTGTTTTACTTTATTAGTTTTCTAGCTACAGTTCCAAAAATTGCATAATTTTCAGGATCATTTCAGGTATAAGAGGTTTTATACTCTAACCCAATTCCATACATTTATTAACATTTCACAACACGAGTATCTTATCATTTCGGAGCTTATATGACCTAAATGGGATTTCTGGTGCCAAAGTTAATATGGTGGCTGGTTTTTGACAGTATCAGAAGGGAAAGATAGGTCCCTTGACGTTGTAGCTTCTAAAAGCTCCCTTAGTTTTTCTGGCATCGAAGGCTGCCTATATTCCTTGACTTGGCGCCTCTCCCATTATCACTTTGAACTCTGGTCTGTTTTCTCCCCTCATCTGCTGACCCTTCTGTGTGCCTCCTTGAAAAGTGTGTGCTTCCTCTAGGCGGACCAGGATTACCCAGGTTAACCTCTTCATCTCAGCATCCTTCAATACACCTGCAGGGTGGCTTCAGTCACATACAGAAATATGTTGCAGGCTCAGGATTCTGCTTATCCTGCATGACCCGGAGTTACTGTGCATCTCTGCATGGCATGTTTCACTGTGTGCTTCCTGGAATGGGAACTGTCTCCTATAATCATAGCCACATAGTAAAATGTGGAAAATAACCTAATATACATTCCACAATCCAATGTCATTAATGCCTCCCACAACAATCTTCAACCAACGTCAGATTAAGTCCAAAATTCCATTTATATGGACTTTCGTGTGTGCTTGATTTCACTTTAGAGTGTTTGATTTGAATGCCTCTCTGGACAGTTTTGAAGGATATGTGTCTATATATTTGAATTGACTAAGTACTTTCTCCTGTGGTAACTTACTTCTAAGCAGCCTCTTATCTGGACTCCAGTCCACAATTGCCAAGTCAAACTCTAAACTGGAAGTTGTTCTCAAAGAATTTTGTAGATATATATGGAAAACTTCTAGAATTTCTTGACACTAAATTGAGGTTGATTACCCTCAATAATTCTGATCATTTGAAGGCCGGAGAGCCACACTGGGGCTTTGCAAGGAAGGAAGTAACTTCAACATAGTCCTTTAGAAATCCTGCCTTCATTTCCAGCCTGTCTTAACAAAATTTGCATTTGCCATGACCCTAATAGCTACCTAAGCGAATTTGTTGGAAAGTATCACTTTATAAAAGATACTCTAATATTTCTGTTTCTCTGGAGAGTTGTCCTTGGCATAGCAGGTGTGGCAAGGGATGGCCCCGGGCCTTCTTCAGGAAGTCCTACCAGGAGACCATGGCATTGGTTTGTCCACTACTACAATTCTGGGCAGTGATCACATAGTTAAAGTGGCGTCTATCAGATCTCTCTACTGTGAAGGTTTTCTTTACCTTTGTTCTTTTAAAAATATTTTAAGAATAATTTTATTTATTTGCAAGCAGAGAAAGAGAGCGAGAGAGAGAGAGAGAGAGAGAGAGAAAATGGACATCAGGCAGACTCTCCTTCCACTGCAAAGGAACTCCAGATGCATGTGTCACTTTGTGTGTCTGGCTCTACGTGGGCACTGGGGAATCAAACTGAGGTCTTTTGGGTTTTGCAGGTGAGCACCTTAACTGCTGAGCTGTCTCTACAGTCCTTGTTTTTCTTTTTTTAACTAGTAAGTTATTTTCAGAGCAGATATGTAAGCAAATTAATAGTAAACTTTTCATTAATCATCTCCTGCTTGCTCTGTTTCCAATGATTGTGGTCTGCTTCTTCACTTCTGTACTAGTGATATTTTTTTTCTTTTCTCCTAGCTAGGCATTTTATCACCTAATGAAGGTCTGTATGCAATTGCCTTTTCTCATTTCACTTTATGGTCACAATGGATGATGTACTGTGGCCAGCTTGTATGCTCATGAAAACCCTGTTGAAGCTCCTTCCTCTATACAAGTGACATCATATTGATAGCTTGAAATCACTCATAACGGGAATATTTACACTCCTCAAGCCAGCAAATGCTGCTAACCAGGGCTTTGTTTTTCTTTATAGAGAGCTAGTTTAGTAGCATATAACCATCTGTGAACCATTACTGTAATATTTATTTTGCTCATCAAGCAGCAATTTGACCACTATGATCCCCACCAAACCATATCCTGTGTCCTTTGGACATGACACCACAACCCACTCTTCTTTGAATCTTTCTTGATTTTTTTTGGCTCAATATGATAATATTGAGTATTTTATTTTTTCCCTACACTAGCCCTGCATCTAAGTTTTATTTGAAGAAAATAATCTGTTTCCTTTTGAGTGAAGAGTCATGTATAGATGTCAAGATGGTGGGTGAGTTTTGGTCAAAGATAAAAATATACCATTGCTTTGTCAATAAAAAGAAAGACTATGTAAATATTCCTATACTTATTTCTATATTCGTGTTGAAATCTACACATTTGTTCTCATGCTTACAAATCCTAACCAGACACCAAAGGGTAGACCTCAGTCATTTTTCTTACCTTTGCAAATTTATTATTGCACAGTGAGCAACAGCTCCAATTTTCCTCAATACATTGAAAATTTGTCCATGCCTAAATTAATGTACAGAAGTGACACAAAGCCCTCTCAGAATCTGTTGTTACATCACAGTTAACCATAATCTTATTCAGCAAATTTTAGTATTTAATTGCTGATTTTCAGAGAAAATTTATTTAACACAAAATACACAGTTTTTATTGTCCATAATGAGTTACATTGTTTAGTGGGCCAACAATGAGTTGTTATCCCTAATTCCTCATTGCCACCCCTCCCCATCCCCAGTCAGCTGGATATCCTCCTCCATGGGCTGTCTGGATCAGTCTTTGTGGTAGGGGACCATGAATAGCATAGCATTCAGCCAGGTTCTCCTGACCCAAGCAAAATACACATATTTTAAATCCAAAGTTTGATGGATTCTGACCAGGGAAATAGTTCATATTTCAGTTCCTCTCATGTTAGAGAACATTTGCATTTACTAGTAACATTTTCTCAGGGAATCAACTTCTGATTTTTATAGCATAACTTTGCAATTTTTTCTTCTTATATTAATGTATCACAACTTTTCTACATGTTTTCATGATGATTGCAGTTTGAGTAATTTCTAAGTCATGGCTATTATAAATAAAACTAACATGAAAACACTCGTGTGTGTGTGTGTGTGTGTGTGTGTTTGTGAGAGAGAGAGAGAGCACATATATTTCTCTTTATTTTGAGAACATATCTAGGTGTTAAGCAAATAGCCTAGAATTTTTTTATAATATGTTTGGTTAGACTTAACTTTAGATGGGAATTATTTTTCCAAAATAATTATTCTATGATTTTTCTTCTGAGTAGAATAATAACTAGGGACCGGATTACAGATCTGACATTAAACGAGAAGGAAGGAAGGAAGGAAGGAAGGAAGGAAGGAAGGAAGGAAGGAAGGAAGGAAGGAAGGAAGGAAGGAAGGAAGGAAGAAAGAAAGGAAGAAAGGAAGGAAGGAAAGAAAGAAAGAATAAGGGAGGGAGGGAAGGAAAGAAAGAAGGAAGGAAGGAAGAAAGGAAGAAAAAAACCACATTCCTCATATGAAGCACACAACTCAGAGAATGTTTTCTTAAGCATCTATGTACCAATAGAAATAAATTATTCTTCATGAAAAAAAAATTAGAGAGGTGAGTAGGGACATAGGATGACTTTGGTTATGAAATTGGCAGATTTGCAGAAAGTGAGCAAGCTAAATGAGGGAATAAATATAACTGAAGGATCCAGAAAGCCTGCCCACTGGAGTCACCTAGACTTAAGCAGATTAATGACACCCATTTCTCTCTGAAGTCTGGTCTGAATGCTTTGCCAATTTGAGAAAATCTGCATTAAATTGAACATGAAATAACATATGCAAAGCCTTAATCATCTTCCCTGTCACAAAATCATTAACACATGATGAATCACATTGATATTGATTATGGACAAACTGCTAAGAGATAAAATAGTCAATATTTTGAAAGAAAATTACAAATTTATAATCCCCATAAACTAACAATGCTTATGGCAATTCACTTATGCTGACTTCACTCTCCATTGGAGAATCTGTTTTTACCTTTTAGAAGGCAGCGAGAACCAAGAACAACCTAATTCTACCAATAAGAACAGAGATGATAGCTGACTCCCTGGCAAGAGATGAACCAACGCTAACACATCAGCTAGGGCCCATTAGAAACCACAGAGGAAGTGGCGAGATGAGCAAGAGTGCTGCTCTCACTGAGAGCCTGACAACCTTCACCAGGGAGATGGAGACAGACACTGAGGATCCTCACAATGTTCCAAAGCATAATTGCAGAATCTGCTAAGAGCTCATCACTACAGAAGACTTAAACTCACCCACTATGGCTCAGGGAATTTTGTGAAAATGTATCTAATAGTCAGAGTTCTCTAGAGGAGTAGAAACAACAGAATGAACTGTAGTGAACTTTAAAAGTGGGATTTATTGGATTAGCTCACAGCTGTCCCACAATAACAGTCAAGGAACCGGTCACTGTTCATTCCATATGACTGGAGGCCTCAGCAGTCCCAATCCAGCACTGAAGGCCTAAAGGTTTCCTGAGGAGTCACTGGTGTTTCGTACAGGCTGGAAGGTTGAGAAATCTCTGTTCCAATGCTGAGGACGAGATGCATGATCAGCACCAGCGACCAGGCAGGCAGGGAGGCAGAGAGGCAGAGAGAGACCGAGATTTCTTTTCCCTTTATATATTTAGGGTGGGGTCTTGCAACCCTATCCCAGACTTGCTAACTCACTATTTCTTGAATTTCCCTCCTGCACTGCCCTCTGAGGAAGGAAACTTTATTTCTAGTTTTCCTGATACTTCTTACTGGGAGGGCTGCCTTCCTGTAAACAACCTCAGAGACCCACCCAAGATAATTAAAAAGATCAAGTTGACAACAAAACCTAACCTTTTCAGAGCTCAACACTACAGTAGACGTAAACTCACCCACTATGGCACAGGGTATTTTGTAAAAGAAGGGGCAGGGCAGAAAGATTGGAAAAGCCAATGGTGGGTGGTGGGATACCCAGAGACATTGACTCCTACCCAATGACTGACGTCTGCTCAAACAACTCATAGCCCTCACCCCAGGGTGCAGACCAGCAATCCCACTGAGGAGGACCCTCAGTGGAATGGGGACACCAACTAACTCATGACTTGTTCATACAAAGTTCCTACTTAATAAATTAATAATAATAATAATTTTTAAAAAGCAATATCATTCTACAAACATTTTAATGATATTTAAGAAAAATCCCTTAAGATCATTAAGTATACTTTTTCAATCCTAATTTGAGAATGACTGAAGGAAATTTATTGCTATAATTTATATTCTTCCTCAAATTTTTCTCTAATAACAAAAGTGAAAGTTTCACTTAATCTTAATAAGCTTGGTTAAAAAAACTTCTTATGACATATTTATCTAATTAACAATTTCATACATGTATGTGATATCTGTGATCATATTCATGACATTATTCTCTCTTGCCCCCCTCCCACTCACTCTTAACCCCTTTTTGAGTCCCAACTAGTTCCTCTTTGGCTCCCATGATGTTTCCTTGGTGATCCAGTGAGTTGTATGAGGGTTGTTTATTTACAATATCATGAACAACTTCCAGTGGCTACACCTGTGAGGAAAATCCCTCCTCTTCCTCCTCCTCCTCCTCTAGCAACAATGAACTGCCTATAAATCCCCAGGGAGAGAAAAGCTCTCAAGGGCCCCTCCCCTACTCTGGATGAAATGTTGATGGGTCCTTCTCATACAAGTATTGTTCAGGTAACCACAGTGGCTTTGAGTTCACGAGTACAGTGACCTGGTCACATATGGAAGACAGCCATTAACAATACTCTTCTCCTTCTTCTGGCTTTTGCATTCTTTTTGCCCCTCTTCTATGATGTGTCCTGGGCCTTGAATGTGATGTTATTAATGTTCAATTTAATGTAGAGAACTTGACTGTCACTATTCTAGCTTCTTTAACCAGTTACAAGTCTGGACAGTAACTATTGTCCACTGTGAAATAAAATCTTCTCTGACCAAAGCTAAAAGCAACACTAAGCTATGGACATGAACTTCAATATTCAGAAGGCACTGTGCACATGTGCAAAAAAATTCCCCAAAATGACAAAAGAACAGCAGCTTCCTTGCTGGGGCCTATGATCGCCTCATCGATGGGCTTTTGAGGAGAGTTCCAGTACCAGGCAAGCACTTCCTCCCAAGGAGCAGGTCTCAGGTCCAATGAAAAACGTGCTTTATTATCTGGTAATAGTCATGGCATTATTGTTCCAGTGGGTACTTCTTGCCTGGCAGCTCAGTAGCCAAGAATAGAGTCCCCATCTCCCCCAACAATCTACAGAGGACGTTCTGACACCTATGTATGCGGAGAGGGAGCTTTCAGCTCACTTTCAATCTTGATTTCTCTACAACCTGTAACCATATGTCTGGTGTCTTCTGCAATGGGGTTACCATCCAGTTCTGGTTGGTAACTAATAGCAGTGGCAATGGCATATGTATTTTTGGGGGAGCTTCATAGGGCTTATCTTACCAACAACTCATAGGAAAGGAGTCCATGCCTAGTCTTGGGATTTTCATTTAAATAATCTATAACTTCTGGAAGCGGTATATCCACACACACAGAGGCCACCTCCCTTCAAACTCTCTTCTTTAAAATTATGTTTTCATTAGCTTTCAAAGTAGGTGACATTTTAATGGCTTTTTCACATGACCTTAGTTTTGGGTGACCCTCCCTCCCACGTCTTCCTCTCCTCCACCCCTTCTCTCCTTGCCCTCTCTCTCCTTAAATATTTCCACCTCCAGTATTCCCCACCTGAAACTTCATATTCCAAGGTTATAAAGTCTTTATATATCATGCCTTTAAGCCATGTTTTATGCAGTCAAAGTTTATATATTAACTTACTATATTTTAAAATGAATTTTGCCTTATACGACGTTCTAAAAAGCTATATGCCTTACCAAGTTTGACAAATATAATTTATAGGACTCTCTAATGACTTATGATTCTATCAGCATCACTCTTGACTGTATGGCTATTTCAGGATTTCTTACTTTGAAACTGTTCCTTTTAATCATATTGTTATACAATTAGATGAATCTGACCATTTCTTTGTCTTGAGTCCTGGCACTCTGAAAATTTCTCATTGTAGCCTTGTGATTTCTGGTCTCACCGAGAATAGACTTTCATGTGATCATACCAGTATCGTGTCTGTTGACAGTTACAGTAATGGTATGTCAACATTTTATGAATAGTTAGCTTTGAAAAATACTCGCACGCCTGGATGGGGATTTTCCAAGCAATTGAATGTGTGCTGCCTGACAGCAACATGGACCTTTGTAGAAAAATGTTTTCTTTCTTCAGTATTGACCTATAGTGAGATGAAGATTTTTACCAATACGGAATTTCTGATAACTGGCTCCTTTCTCATAGAAGTAGAAAGCAAGATAGCCTACTTTCTTGCCTTCCTTCTCACTTCTAAGAGCTGGAATTTCTGGACATGAATATATATATGTATGTATGTATATATACATGTGTATGAATATATTACTGATTCTTAACTTACGAAACCTTTTAATAAAACCAAAGTCGAGGACCCTAAAACCTTCTAACAATGTTGAATTATACTTTAATCTTGACATAGGACTTTTCAAACCTCAGTAAAGTCCAAGATATAAGACTTGGGAATTCTTCAACAAAATCTAAAATCACTTACCTTAATAGCTGTCATAACCTTGAACCCATTATTAAAATGCTTTGAAATTTTCACTAGAATTTTTATAGCACTCTTTCTTATTGGGATTCCTTTTCTTATTCTTTTTAAAATATTATCTTTGTTTATTTTCAAGGAGAAATAGAGGGTATGGGCACACCAGAGCCTCCAGCCTCTGCAAATGAACTCCAGATGCACATGCCACCTGGTGAATCTGGGTACTGGGGCTCAAACCCTGATTCTTAGGCTTTGCTAAACAGTGGCTTCAACTCAACTGAACAAATAATTAATAAGTGTTTACACAGACAGATCATTGAATTGCACAGTGAAATCACAAAGAAGAATGAAAGCAAAGCACAAGAGAAAAACCCAAGAGATGTGGGTCATTGTCAAATGGCCCAGTGTATATCTAAGTGCAATCTCTAAATAAGAAGAGCAGTTGTTACAGAATAAATCCTCATGAGTTCATCATGAATGATTTCAAATATTAAGGAACAACATGAAATCACATCCAATGAGCTCAGGGAATAATAAACAGAAGTTACAAAGGAAAATTAGAAAGGATGAGAGACGAGGTGCTTTCAAGATTAAAAAATGAAAAAAAATCCTCATGTTACATGTAAATAACAAAGATTAGAATCTCAATGATTTTTCTGTGAAACTAAGTGAAGTGAATATAATGGAATGACATCTTTCAATTGCAGTAAGAAAGCGATTTTCAACATAGAATCCTATAGCCAGTGAAACTATGCTTCCAATGAAGGACATTTCAGATGTTCAAAAAATTACAATGGTAACATATTACCATGTACCTGGTTTAAGAGAAATATTAAAAGGAAATTCTTTTGGGTAGAAGGTAGGACATGAGAAAGAATCTTGAATGAAAGCAAAGCAGCATGGAGAGAGAGAAGGGACATAAATGAAGATAACATAAAATGACTTTTATACTTATGGTTGCTGAAAAATGATACTTAATTTATGATGGTGAAGTTCCTATCAATGTACTTTGACTTTTGTGCAAGTAAAATGAATGACAAAAATAGCACAGAAGTTAGAAGGTGCCATGGTTTGATCCAGGTGTCCCCCACAAATGAATGTGTTCTGAATGCTCGATCCCCAGCTAATGGCAGTTTTGGAATTAGAACCTCGCTGAAGCTGTGTTGTTGGGGGCGGGCTTATGGGGGTTATAAACCAGCTTCCCCTTGCCAGTGTTTGGCACACCTTCCTGCCACTGTTTGCAGTGCTGTGGCGGAGGTGATATCCACCCTCTGCTCATGCCATCTTTTTCCCTGTCATCATGGAGTTTCCCCTCGAGTCCGTAAACCAAAATAAACCCTTTCCTCCACAAGCCACTTTTGGTAATGTTCTTTTCAGCAGCAACAAGAAAGCAGACTGCAATAGAAGAGAATTTTTTAAAAATTATTTATTTGCAAGGAGAGACAGAGAGAGAATGGGAGAATGGGCATGCCAGGGCCTCCTGCCATTGCAAATGAGCACCAGACGCATGCACCCCTTTGTGCATCCAGCTTTATGTGAATATTGGGAATTCAAACCCAGGCTGTCAGGCATTGCAAGCAAGCACTTTAACCAATGAGCCTACTTCCAGCCCCAGAAATTATTTTTAGTGCATAAATGAAGTGCTATATTATCATAACATAGGTTGCAAATAATTAAAGATGTATAAACTTCAGTCAACCCACTCAAAACCTTTTTTAAAGATTTAATGTAAATAAGCCAGCATTGAAGATGAAGTAGAATTCTGACAGACAGCTAATAAAGGAAAAAGAAGGAAGATGGACCCAGTAGAAAGTAATTATCAGTTTTATACTTTATTCCATTTATAGCAGTAATCAATTTAAATAGACTGAGCACAGCATTAAAAGAGGGAGGATCCGATGGAGGAAAGTAAAGGAAACAATTGTATGGTATCTAGAAAAAGTAACACATTCAAGATTGAAAATAGAGAATTAACCCAGTGAAGCATAAAGACTAATGAAAGCAAGGGCGGAAATCAATCAAACTAGAAGAAAAATGAATCGAATTAAAAGCTCTCTCTTAAAAATGACAAATAACAGAAATCAACCTATAGTGTGCACTACCAAGAAGTTAAGAGGAAAGGAAAATGAAGACCATCTGAAATGAAAGGAACATCATAAAAATATGCAATGTTGAATAAATTCAACTATTTAGATTCAGAGGACACTACTTAACAGTCAGTCACTCACGAAAAATACAGACAACATACTACTCAGCCAAACAAGCTCTTGCTTTCATCAATTGAATTTACAAAACAAATTAATATAAACTGACTGATAGCCAGGCATGGTGGCAGAAACCTTTAATCCCAGTATTTGGGAGGCAGGAATGGAAGATTGATGTGAGTTCGAGACCAGCCTGAGACTATATAGTGAATTCCAAGTCAGACTGGGCTAGAGTGAGACCCTACCTCAAAAACAGCAACAAAGAAAATCTCTCTCTCACTCTCTCTCTCTGCTTAAAATGAATAAATAAAATGTTTTATTTTTTTTTAAAGATGGAAGGTAAATGGTGGGCATGGCTGATTGGTCCCAGGAAAAGCACAGTGGCCAGGGATGGCTGGGGTGGGCTAGAGAGTTCTGTGTTCCCTTGCTAGTGTGGGGTAGGGGTATAAAGGTGAGCGTCTTCAAGAAGTCCATTCTATGTCCTCAAGAGTGAGGGTCTCTAGGCAGAGTTAGTCCTTAATCACACAGCCATGCAAATAAATACAAAGTAGTACAAGAGTTTTACGGTAAGCCCATTTGAAATGCTCAGGGTACATGAGTGTTAACCGTGATCTGTTTGTGTATGTGTGTGTGTGGATGGGGGGCTGTCTTAGAGAACATACCCTTCCGAAAATAAGGTTTGCAAGGGAACCTACAGTGTGAATCCAACTTAGCTTGAAAGGTGGGTGTGGGCTGTTGGAGGACTATTGTCTGTCAAGGCAGGAAGATGCAGACAGAAAGGGTATGGAGAGTAGCAGTGAACACGTGGCAGTGAGCTGAGGGATTGTTTTAAATATTTTGGTCCTTAAAATAATTGGGAGACTAAAGGTTTTAAGGGAGTGTGATTGAGTAAGTTTGAAGATGCACCTTGAGAAAGAAGATCTTTCAATCAGAGAATCTACACGACTCAACTAGCAAAAGAGTTCACTTGAGAAAGGACACTTATATATACTGTCTTGGCTGTTTCTTGATCTACAAACATGCCTAGGACAAAGTTTAATTGATAAATCAGGCACAGAGTAAAAAAATTAACAGCAACAATTGATAAGAATAAATGAACAGCTACAACCATGTATGTGTAATAAAGTTTTAGCATCACCATGACTGGGCCTGTGAGCTGTTGTTGAAGAGAAGAAGGGTCACTTGAACAGAAGCATCACCATCACAGTTCACCTGATAACTGAGATCAAGTGGGTCCCCAATGATGGGTGGGACAAGCTGGAGGTCCATTTATGATGGTGGCTGAAACACAGCTTGATATTTCTGTAATTCTCCAATGCCCAGCAACTAATGATGGGGGATTGGACTGTGGCTTATTTTGCCATCTCCTCACTCTTTTCTGCATAAGTGTTAGGAAAAAAAAAAAGGTCATACAATTTGCCCATCATTCCCTCTTCTTCATTACTGCTATGTAGGTATGGATACAAATCATATGCAGCCTGGCTTTTTTCTAAAGAAAACTGTGGTCCTTGTTGGCTCTGCACATCTCTGCAAGACCAATGGCTTGCTCCCTAACGCCTCTGCGGGAGAGACAGCAAGCTCTTGAGATACCCGACCTGAATGTCTCCATTTCTTGAATACTTTACCCGGAGCCAGTCAGCATGACCCGCCTCTGTCACATTTTGCTCGTGTATCAAATAAACTGCTTTATGGCCATTCATTTCAAATTCCCCTTCAGCTCTGGTTTTCTTTTTTCTTCTAGGGATTCTCTCACAACATTGCACCTTGAGGGAAATGTTCCTTTCTTCTCTCCATTTTCTGTGTGAATCCCCGAAATTACTTGATGTTCTAAATAAGGACCGATTACAATAGGTACAAATGAGCCAGGCACTTGTGATTACCATTTGCTTACGATGGAAGGTTTACATGAGGGAGACGCATGGCTTACTGCTTGCAGAAAAGCAATGGTTAGATGTTCTGCAAGTGATTTCTGACAAGTAAGCTTGAAAAGTCTGATGAAAAATACAGATTGTTATTTTCAAGGCTGTTATCAGCATTTGATGCATTTCTTAAGCACTGAATGTATTTGTTTAGAAAGATGGTTTGTTTATATGTTGTGCCCGTCAGGGCATAATGGCAAACTCACTGTATCATTCCTGATTACCAGTTCCTTGGAACCATCCAACTCCCATAGAAGCCATTTAGGAACCATTACCCCCCACAGGGTGGGTTAGAGAGGAACCTGCCTCTACAGGTCATTAGTTACCTTCTGCATTACATTACCTCAGTTATTATTAGATAATCTCACGCATCTAGTATTCAGGGTAACTTCTAAATAATTTAGTCCCTGATGCATTGGAATTTTCAAATTCCGACTCTTTAAGAAAAGGCAGAGAGAAATCTTAGAAAGGGAAAAATTTATGACTCATTCCAAAGAGTTTGTCATTCAGAAATGCAGGGTAGTTAACTTAGTTTGTCTCTGTCCCCTCTTCTCTGCTGCCTATTTCAAATAACAGAACTATGAAATATTTTCAATCTTTGATTATTAAAATTTGTCACCAATAAAACAATGCCAAGTGTTAGCTCCCCAGGCATAATCTTTTACTGTTCCTGTGACCATATCGTTCCTCAAAGCTGCTGAGAGAAGCGTCTGCCCTGAAGTATGTCTGCTGAGAACATGGAAAGCGGGTCTGTGCTCTGGGGAGAAGGGAGGCCTCACAATGGTTGTAATCCCAGACTGGGGTTGTTTTTTTCTCTTGTCACAGTAGGATTTTCATCAAATAGTCTTGAGGGAGAGAAATCTGGATTAAGTAACATTCACATGTGTACATCCAGGTCTGATCCCAAAGTGCTCAGTGTCACAGCAAATTCGTTTGGTCCTTAATTACACACACACACACACACACACACACACACACACACACACACACACACACACGCTCCCCTCTGTCTCTCTCAAACACCTTCTAGATCAACCCTGTTTTTCCCATAAATATGACATTTGTACTTTCCTTTTCAGGTATAAATGAATGTCCCAAGGTCATGGTCACTGTCTCCATTAGTCAATGCTTAGTCTAATGTAAGCTATTGAAGTGAAATCTAAAGATGAGAATTTTTCTTAGACTGGGTTTTTCTTGCAGGTCATTACCTGTTGATGTGGTCTTTCTACGCAAGCAGTGCAGGTGACTAAGGTCCCTGTAAAGGTAATGCATGTATAAAGTGACTTCTAACCATAGGAGTGAAACCCAAAAAGAGTGATATATATATATATATATATATATATATATATATATATATATATATATATATATATATATATATACATAAAGGAGATAAAATAAACACAGGGGTGTGTTTCACATGCCTTTTGACATCTGGGCCTTTGCTGTTCACGAACTGACTTCTGTTACAGGGTGGGTGTCTTCTAGAAATAGTGGGAGACTCTCCTGGGAGTCTGTATTTGCTTCACACTTTGGAGGAGGGGGGTAAGATTGCTTCTATTGCATTTATTTGGTGATCCCTAAACACAAAGTGGAGCTGGGGGGAGATCGAGATGAGCGCTTTTGCACCCCACACACGTAGCAGCAAACTTCGCTCTTCATGGTGGAGCCAATGGTTCTTTAGAGTTCAGTCTCCATGTTCTGCCTGCTGGCACAGTGACAGGAAGAGCCCAGAGGTGGCCGGTGTGGTCAGAGCACCTGTCAGTACACTTGGTGCTCTAGAACGTGATTCCTCTGCAGACTGGCACCTCATTTGATCAAACCGCAATGCTCAGAGGCAGGAAATACTGATTCTGCAAATGACCTGTGAGAACCTATGATGTTGAGAAAGGCTTATCTTCTTTATCCCTTGCTTCCAGGACCCCATAATGAACATCGCAACCAGCCACAGACTCAACACACACAGCTAACATGGAGCACAGCACCAAACCTAAAATCTGATTTCCACGAAGAGCCTCAGCTAAGCCATTAATTTTATTAGGTCATCATCTTCCAAGTTGAGTAGATGGTCAGATCAGCAGATTCCATATCACAGACAGAAATGTACATCCTTGATAACGGATCTCGTATTTAAGATGAGATTGTCAAGAAACTTGTATTAGGCAAGTTCTCCAGAGCAACAGAAACAAAAGAAATGCATTTATATGAGAGAAGATTTATACATTGTCTCAGACGATTAGAGAAAATTTCCACGGTGGCTGTTTTTTCAGGATACAAAGCCCAAGTAGTGTGCTTCAGTACAAAAAGTGAGAGGGCTACAGAGGAAGTCTTATCATGTCACCCCATTCGGAGACTGGGACACTGAGAACCCCTGACAGAAGGCATGGGTACAGGTCCGTTGGTTAAAGGACATGTAGACTAAAAAATATCAGAGGGCAGCAACAGTAGCAAGCAGACCTACTTGGAAGGAAGGGAGAACACGTTTCCACCTCCATCCACTCTTTCCTTCCACCAGGCCCCTCTATCTATTGGATAGAGACATCTGTGTTTACAGGGCATAGTCCTTACTCACATGCCACTGTCCCTAGAAATACTTCCCAGGCACATCCAGGAATAGGCTGGGCTAACTCTCCAGGCATTCATTCCTCAATCCAGCCAACTCGATACTTAAATTTAGCCACTACATGTATCATGCTGGCACAGGTGTCACTCTGTCCCTCTGGATGGCACTGCCAACCTATTCCCAGAGCTTTGATGAATTTGAAGAGGGACAGCTCACAGCCCTCCCAGGAGAGTTGTTTTCATGATATCCATCTTGCTAGCAAGTGTCCATGTCTCTAATACAAGTGATGATGTTTGAGAAGCTTTTGGCAGGGGTTGGGGGTGGGAGGAGTGGGCAGCTGTGGCTTTAGCTAGATCATGACAGAGAAGACGGTGCCTATGATTTACAAACCCATGTTCATATATGGTAGCCTGC
Organism: Zapus hudsonius; assembly: GCA_004024765.1. Lineage (NCBI taxonomy): Eukaryota > Metazoa > Chordata > Mammalia > Rodentia > Dipodidae > Zapus > Zapus hudsonius. The sequence continues at coordinate 3,596 of PVHP010004015.1, read as the reverse complement.
ACTGGGTCTAATGTTCCTTGGTTCAGAGACTCTATTCTTACAATGAGATGGCTGACAAGTCATATGTAGGCATTAAGTGCTTCTCTTTGAAAAGTTGTTTTTTTCTAGAAGGTATAAAAAGACAGATTGGGCCTAGGACCTACTCTCTCCTCGATCTGTCCATGTGATTCTTCTGAAATTCTTTGTTTGTGAGCCAATATTTCTTCATCTTTTGAAAAATAGTTTTTATTTATTTGCAAGCAGAGAGATACTGAGAGAATGAGAGAGAGAGAGAGAGAGAGAGAGAGAGAGAGAGAGAGAGAGAGAGAATGGGCACACCAGGGTCCCTAGCCACTGCAAACAAACTGAAGATGCATGTGCCCCTTTTGTGTCTCTGGCTTTTTGTGGGTACTGGGGAATCAAACTTGGGTCCTTAGGTCTTGCAAGCAAGTGCCTTAACCACTGAGCAATCTCTCCAGCTCTCCATTCAATCTTGTCACCAGCTGGGACACCTGTGCTTCTCTGAATAGATAGATAGATAGATAGATAGATAGATAGATAGATAGATAGAAAGATAGATAGATAGATAAACAGATAGATGATATAGATGTAGATATATAGATAGATGTAGATATATAGAGATAGAGATGATATACATATAGATATAGATGATATAGATGTGTGTGTATTCAGTCATTTCTCTCTCCACTGAATTGAAGAACTAAGTCTGTTGATGTTCTTGCTGACAAAATTTCCCTTCACCTGTGCCCTTCAGGTCTTCTCCAAGTAGAAGCATGTGCTACAACAATCCTTTTTTGGTGAACATGTATATGTGTCTCTGGCTCATTCTTAAAACAGACCTGAACGTTTTCCTTCTTGATCAATATTTTTCTTTGGCAGCCATAAGTGTGAGCTGAGCACAAGGCAGAGATTTGAAAAGGAAAGACATGGAAATATAAACCAAAATCAGCACCTGGGCTTTCCCTTGTTTCTGAGGTCTGCTCTGACTGTCCTGAAAGTGTCAATTTCACTATATAATGAATGGTCCAACTCCCCACTCAGTTTATGAGATAATAGGTCACTTATGTTAAGAAGAGGTGATCACAGTTATTAGATACCCCGTGACTGGATACTTAGGGTCTGCTCCAGCTAGTGTCACACAAGGAGATACTTTCCACCCATGAAGGGTTGATTTTTTTTTATGTGTCATATACTTCAGGGGTCATAAGAATGTAAAGATCCCCCACTAAGGGATATGACTTCTCCTTCATAGTGAGAAGATAAAAATGAGTAACAATTGCTTCTTCAGAGAGGGCTTGCTAGAAAGTATTCCCACTGCTTCACCCTTAAAAATTAAAGATATTGTAGACTGAAATGCTATGTATTTTTCCCCTTGCCTAGTAGCACACGTGACTTTGACTAGGACATTTCAAGTGCTTCCTGTTGTCAGCATTCACTTTGCTGAGATGGGTATGCAACCAAAAGCAGTTGTATGTTAGGAAGGGATCTATTATCAAGCTTATAGTTCCAGGGACAGTTCCATCGGTGGTGAAAGAAACTGCCTACAACTTGTAAATCCAAGCAGAGAGAGAAACCACTATCAGCCAGAAAACACCATAAGCAGAAAGCACAAACCTGAAGCAAACAGGATTTCTCAGACCTATTCTGCACACTTGTGTTCCAAGTACCAGAGTGGGTTTGTTGGACAGAATGGACCAAGGATGGACATTGGAGGAACATGCTGGCCTTCCCAGGTAGCACACCTTCATGACACCCCAAAGCCCACAAGGGGAGGGAGGTTATCTAACTAGCACTTTCCTCATTGCTTCAAGTTCTTCTGTGGGACATCAACTTGCCATCACTTGTGTTAATGCATGCATGACTTTGGGGAATTTTGGTGTAGAACTGATGACAAACACAAAAAGTATAACTGATATGAAATGTTCACAAATTAATTTTTCATGATAGTGGCTAGAGGGAGAGGTCATAAAAAGGATGAGAGGTGATTTTATCCTCAGTGAAGACAGTAAGTACGTAAGTGGGGATTTCATATTTATATCTATTACTTTATGTTAAGACATGAAAATTAGAATTATCTGTTCATAAGGTTCTTGAAAGGAAACCTATTTTCAGTTCTAAAAGATTTTTGGATTCCTGATAATTTGTGTAAAAGCAAGTTTTGTGACTGGTGTGTATCTATGTGTAGATAGACTATTATCCTATGGCTTCAAGTCAAACGGAGCAGAATTAAAAGCAGAAGAGGGAGCGGGAAGATTGTGAGAGCCATGGTGGGGGAGAATATCAGAGGCATGGCAACCCTCAGTAACAACACACTTGGGTCATGAGAACCCAGCTGAATACTAGGCTATCCATGGTCCCCTACCACAAAGACTGATCCAGACGACCCACAGAGGAGGATATCCAGATGACTGGAGATGGGGAAAGGGGGAGGGCAATGAGGAATTGGGGAAAACAACTCATTGTTGGCCCACTAAACAATGTAACTCATTATGGACAATAAAAAAAAAACTATTACATTTTAAGCCTAACAAATCAAAGTCTAGACTATTTACTAGAGGAAAGAAAAAAAATACAGTCCATGCCAGTGAAGTGGGTATACATCATAAAAAATTAAAGTATTGTCAAATCTCAGAATATAACTGTGGTGACCCAGCTCCCCACACCATCCTTTCCGAAACATCCTGGGCCATGTTTTACACATAGAACAGGGCTTCTATGGTCACAAAGAGTAAAATACTGGCATTGCTTAACTGTAATTTGCCAATAATAAAATGAGGATTGGTGAATTTCTCCCATTAATGTAATTCTTACTGAGTTTGCTGAGACAATTTCTCTTGGGTACCAGCAAGGGGGACTTGGGGAACAGGCAAATTTCTATGAACAGCTGTTATTATAAGAAGAGAAATTCTGACAAACTAAACTCATTCCATCTTAAAATTAAATCTTTTTTCTTCTGGGTTGTATAAACATGTTCATGATGAAGTGAATAATTCCAGTGACAAGTCTACTGCCCAACAAGTCATGCTGCTACTCCATGGGGATCTAATCTCTTGAATTAATTTGCCCAGGAGCAAGGACTTATCTGAAACATATCTAATGTGGCTTTTAACTCCAGGATGGATAATTTGTGTTGGGTTGATTCAGATGTGCTCCATAAATTCACGTGTTCTGAATGCTTGTTCTCTGGAGAGTGGCATTTTGGGAGGCAGTGCCTTGCTGGAGGAGGTGTGTTGTTGGGGGAGGGCTTTAAGGTGTTACAGCCAACTCTCCCTTGAAAGGACTCCGCTCATTGTCCTGCTGCTGTTTTCCACCTGCGAGGACTGGATTTGAGGACTGCTTCATGGCAGAGGATTCATGTCTGGTGCTGAAAATCTGGTCAAAAGCTTATGTCTAGGAAGGCGATTTGTTCCAGCAATATGAAGGTAACTTACGTAAAGCTCTTTCTTACCATGGTGTTCTTTCTCTGTCATCCATTTCTAATGCTGTCTTAACACTGGACATTTCTAGTTTTTCCTATTTATGCTATGCTAACTATTCTTCCTTAAGACTATGTTTCTTCTCATAGGTCTATGACAAAATTAATAAAGAAAATATCT